>JBBMJZ010003796.1:0-11889 GCA_037833815.1 Zingiber zerumbet | reverse complement strand
TTATAGACGATATTGTTTTGGTAGATGAAACACGTGAAGGAGTAAATGCTAAATTAGAATCTTGGCGGAAAACACTATAAGGGAAATGTTTTAGGCTTAGTAGAATAAAAACAGAATCTAAAAAATTTAAGTTTAGTAATATGAGACATAATACGACAATTGTTAAGATAGGAGATGACGAGTTGCCCCGAATCGAAAACTTTAGATATTTAGGATCATTTTATAAAATAATAGAGAGATTGAGAGAGATGTCTTAAATAGAATACAAGTAGGATGGTTGAAATGGAGGAGAGTGTCAGGTGTTTTATGTGATCGTAAAGTACCTCTAAAACTTAAAGGAAAATTCTACAAAACCACAGTTAGACATGCTATGTTATATGGAGTTGAATGTTGAGCTATCACTCGAGCACATGCGTAGAAAATGAGAATTGCTGAGATGAGATGTTAAGATGTATGTGTGAACATATAAGAATGGACATCATAAGAAATGAGAGCATTAAAGAGAAAGTCGGAGTGACATCTATTGAGGGAAAGCTCTGAGAGACACGTTTAAGATGGTACAAGCATATACTTAGACGACCAATAAATGCTTTAATTAGACGATGTGAAACCATGACAAACATATATATCCAACGAGGAAGAGGAAGACCAAAAAGGCTTAGTTAACAACAATAAAACAAAATAAAATTTATTTAAATATAAATGATGATATAGTAGAAGATAAAGCTCAATGACGTAAAAGGATTCATATAGCCGACCTCACCTAGTGGGATAAGGCTTGATTGTCGTTGTAATAGTATAGATAAGACAGCAATTTTGACCACTGAAATTTCAGTTCATGTTCTGATGCCTTTATCTTTAAGAATCTAGGTCTAAGTTGTCCACTAGTTAATAGCTAAATTCTAAGGTTTCTTGCTGTCAGGAGTCTCAAATGTCTTGCCTAAATTTCAGTAGAGCATAGAAACAGAGGCGAACAACACTACCACTCAAATTTAATTATTATCAATAGAAGTATTTCTTAAAAAAAAATTACTCATCATAACATGTTTTATCATTTATCAAGTCATAGTTAAGGCATATTGCACAATAATCCATCTAAACTGTAACCAGATTACCTTCGGACAAGCTCTTCAAATAAGTAATCATTGAATTACACCAAAATAGAAACACAGGACAAGAAAATTTTAACAATTTCAGAGTTTCACTAGGATTGAGAAGCTAATCACCAACCTTATGTTTAAGTCTTCGAAGAACAAAAGGTCGAAGAACTTGGTGAAGACGGTTTATAATTAAAAGATTTTCCTCTTCAGAGAGTAATGCCTAAAAAGATATTGAAGTCTCAATGTAGCATTGGTGATGCCATTTACATTAATTAAAGAGTCCCAGAACAACTAAAAAACAATACTTACTTCATCAGGATTATTATCTCCATTGGTTTCAAATGGTTTGTTGAACCATTGAGAAAAATCCTCTGATGAGTTAAAAATATTAGGCAACAAGAAATTAAGAAGGGCCCACAGCTCTTCAAGATTGTTCTGTAAAAATGAGAAGTAAAATATCATGTAGCTAATACCACTAGAAAACAAATGCTACTGCACTACAAGAGAATGAACCAGCTAATCTTATAATTAATAAAACTATTACTGTGAAAGTCATATTCAGAAGATATCCTAAATTTGGCACATGAATCCGAATTTTCATATAGCAATGTGTTGATGGCCTATAGGCAAAAAAAAAATCATAATAATGACAGAAAGAGTAACCTGTAGTGGGGTTCCAGTCAATAACAACCGATGAGAACTCTGATAATTCCTCAAGTCTGCATTGAGTTTACAGGAGGCATTCTTTATGCGATGACCTTCATCAATAATTATGTAGTGCCAATGAATTTTACATAACTTTGGTCTATCATGTTTATTCATTAAGTACTCATATGTTGTCAGCAAAACGTTAAACTTCTGATGAATAATCAATTCCCTGCAAAATGGAAAATATTGTCACTGGTTGAAAAATAATGGAAAAGTAGATTATTTGGAATTATGTTGTATTACTTAAATAGTCTACGCCTTTCTTCAGGAGGACCACAATATGATATTTTGTTTATGCCAGGTGCCCAAAAACTCATTTCAGTCACCCAACCTGGTAGAACAGATGATGGCACAACCACAAGAAAAGGACCTTTGTCGTTCTTTGTTTCCATCAAGTAACAAATTAGAGAAATTACCTGGAAAGTAGAAGATTGTCAACACAATGACAATGAGACAATAATTTACATAAGTAAAAAAATTGAAGTTCATAAAAATTCAGCGAAAATCATAAGAAAAAAAAAGTAGACCTACTTGAACAGTTTTACCAAGACCCATTTCATCTGCAAGAATCCCGTTTAAGTGATTGTTATACAAAGAAACCAACCAACGTAAACCATTCATCTGATACCTGAAATATTTACCAGTACAAATTTGCAAGTATGGTTGAAAGTCAATAACATAGGTAAGTTTACTTGAAGAACTCAAGAATAAAGGGCAATGATTTGTGATTGAAAGGAAGATAGAACATTGAGCATACTTACTCCCGCAATTTTCCTCCATGAAGAGATATTGGTTGCTCACTTATACTCTCTTTTACACTGGATCAGATAAAATTTCAAAGCAAAAGATCAGTATACTCTAACAACTCTATTTTGGCCCAGTTTACCAAAAAAAAAAAGATCTCAAAGCATCTTTCATCAAAAGACATACTGCCTGAATTTTAAAGCATCGAAAAACAAAAATAGGAATTTGAATCAAATAGCATTCGCACCTATGAGCCAATTTGTAGTATTTTTCATTGCTCTCCAAATAATGCTGCACCACAGAAAGAGTAAGCCAGAGAGGATAATTAAAGAATGCTTAAAAAAACACATTCTAGCATACTTGAGCCTGGTCACTCTCATCATCGTTCTCATTAGCAGTCTCATTGTTTTCAACCATAGTTTGGTCTCGACTTTCATCCATTTCAAATTGCTTTGCCACAGACTTGGCATCATTTATTTTTGAACCCAGCTTCTGAAGATACTTTTCAGTCTCCTTAAGAAGCTGCTTAACACGATCTGATTTTGTATCCTAGATTGAAAACATAGTTCATCAATAAAAGAAAAGAAGATAGCAAATAAAATAAAATAGATGAATACAGAATATTGATGAACACCTGAACCATTCTCAGATATCCCTCTACATCATTATTCTTCAATAGATTAATCTTCTCACGTTGGATCCTGTCAATCTTCTCCCGGTATGCCCTCTCTTTTCTTTTATGAAATTCCTTCACGTATTTATTAAAACCCTTCCAACGCTCTCTCTTAATCTTGAATGACTCCTCAAGTTTCTCTCTGAAAAATTCGGATTTAGATAAACAAAGTAATTCAGCATACTGCCACTACATAACTGATATACATTCCACATGACAACAACAACAAACAGTGCATCCCAATTGCTTGAGTCAAAACAAAAACAGCATGAAACATCTATTAAAATAAAATGAACAATGCCACTGTAGAAAAAAAGATGAACCCAAACACACAAATTTCAGAAAGATATATAAATGGGATGGATAAATGAAACATACTTGTGATTTTCTATTTCACCAAAGAATTCTTTTTGTCTTTCACGAATTCGCTTTTGCCTTTCTTCCTTCATTTTCTGTTCAAACTTTTCAAGCTGCTTAATTCGTCGTCCATGTCTGTGTTTCTTGAATGACTTTAGTCGATCCATCTCAGGTGTTACAGGCTTGAAAAAATCATTAAGAAAGTCACTGAGATCCAGTGAAAAAAAGTACCACCAATTAGAACAAATGATGAAAAGAAATGTGTTCACAAATAATAATTAAACAAGGAATTCAATGCTGGTAAGACTAGCCTATGTTAGCATGAGTATCCCAAAAGGAAAAGGAAAACGAAAAACCATCAAACCTTCTTAACCGGCGCTGTAGCGGAAGAAGTTGGAGTTTTTTCAGTTCTATAACACTTTTTGTCTTAGAAGAAATATCTTCAGATGAACTCACCTTTTCCTGAGTCAACAAAGAAAATAAAAATAGATACCTTGTTGAAAATTAACACCCCCTACTGAAACTCAGCATGTAATAGGTCATTCAGTTTTTTTTTTTTTAAAAAAAGAAAGGTCATTCAGTTTTGCTAGTATTGACAATTAGAATAGAATTGTCTTTCCAAACACCTTAGGTTGAGTGAAGGATTAGAAACTAATAAAAACAGTGGAGAATCATATCCGAACGCATATGGAAGCATATGACACTAGAAGTTAAAAATTATGCAACAAATCATCATTATTTTAGTTATTTAAAGCATACCGTATTTGCAGTTAGAGGAATGAGATAATGGAAGAGTTCAAAAGTCTCTTTTGGTGGAAAGTTTAAAGTGGATGCAAATCACTCAATAGGAAAGTTTACACCACACTTGACTAAAGCTATATAGGAGTGGCTTTATTTCTTGAAAGATTGTTGAATTGATGATTCCTCTTGGTAAAGTAAATAGTGAATTCAGTGAATCTTTTTTTCTCTCTCTGCTATTCCTTTGAGGTTCTGTCTTCTATCAACTCAAGACACACCAATGCACATATCCTATCAACAGTACACAGGAAACTGGGCATTCATATATTTACTATATACATCACTCTAAATAAAGTAATGGTCATATATATCAATTTTCATCATCCAACAACAGACTCAACTTAATTATTCATACTTGAGCATGCTACTTTTCTTAAATTATATCATAAAGGATAATCTATATTTTAGCAAAGGCATTACTTTTTAAGTTTAACAACTAAAAGGAACAAGGAAAAATATTAACAAAGATTAATGGATAGTGAGATTAGTATAGGCTTAAAACACGAGTATAGCAATGAATTAAGCAGAATGGTGTATCACCTGTTTAACAATAGAATAAACAGTGTTGGCCCTTTCAGATGTAGCTGCGATCAATGGAAACTCTATATGATTCTACTAGGCATTAAATAATTACCACAGTAAATGATGTATCCTTTCTTTAGAGAGAGAGAGAGAGAGGAACAAAGTTAGCCCAAGAGATAATTTTTCCCGCATTGGTGATAAACATTTTCTCTTAATTAACAAGGAGTTTCCATGTCAAATACTTAAAACCCATATATCAGAATGAAAATTGTAAAGGATGACATAAAAAGGTCTTCTGTATTTAGTAATTATTTTTATATGAGAATAACGAAACAAAAGAAAACATAAAGCACCAAATCATTAATATCCCATATGATGTAAACCTACTTAGACACATAGTTCTCACACATTAACCAGAAGAGAGGAGATCTAAAATATTCAAGTGTACTTTCTTTTCTTGCCAACATAGTATATGATCATTCAGAGAAGTTATAAGTCTGGCAAAAGGAAAACAACAATCAAGGGACAGATATCTGGTACCTTCAATTTCTCATAGCATGCAGCTATTTTTTCCTCAGACTTTTTAAGCTTTGAAGCCCATTTTTGTTCTTCAACTAGTTTCCTCTTTTGATAATCCATAATACACTTCTCAGAAGTTGTGTACTTTGGATGAGATGCAAGCATCTCATTCAAATTTGATTGATTTCCAATGTCTTGATCAAAAGATTTCTCCAAGACCACCTCATTCATGATCCCTGTCATGTATGCATCAGGATGTTGTTTGTGAATGGCAGACACAGCTACACCGTTTGAAGTCAAGGCATCTGGATAGGAAGACATTTTCTCAGGAATGAATCGATTTAAGGAGTTGACATCCTTTAATGGATGAAATGCATTTTCAACACTTTCACATCTGTTTCCTACAGCATGTGGATTCTGCTCTTTTACAGGTAAAAGGGACTGATGCTTATCAGGATGGACATTGACTCCAGACAAGTTAGGATCAGGCAAATGTAAAGAGCCTGCATTGTTATTTTGACTGAAGTTATGAGACTGATTCAGATAAGCTTCCCGATGCAGCATAGCAGCAGCTGGAGATTCGTTATTAGCAGTGTCCTTAATTTTGGCTCTTGGAGCAAATGGCATATCAAAACTCTTAGATTTACCAAATCCTACAGAAGGTGAGACTTGATTTGCCCAAACAGATTGGTGGTTAGAATTAGATGGAACCTCACTCTCGAACTGATTGCTGAAAATACCTGCAAAAGGATGTGAAAAAAATCAGACTGATGCAGCAAGAAGAGAAAGAAATGATTCTGCAGTCATGGATAGCAGTCCATAAATTAATATTTGTCTGAGGAAGAAAGCATATAGTTTCTTCTTCTTAGTGCTAACAACTATTTTTTTAAACAAACGTGGCATTTCCTACCTTTTTTCTTTGCATTAGCTATGTCCTTTGAGGACAATTCTGGCTCGACTATACTGCCACTAGATGAGGAAGCTGGAGGTCCTCTAGCCATATTGCTTGGACCAACAAACGAATTCTCCTGACTATTACTCGGTTCCCTTTCAGTTCCTCTGCTATCATTCAAGCGAGGTTGTGTTTCATCTGTGTTAACCAACAATGGAGCAGCATTCTCAGATTAAGAAGCAACACAAGTAGAAACTATTTCTGAATAAAATTGCAAAAATGCACAAAAAGTGAGGCTACCTTCTTTTGCCAAACTAGCTCCAAGTGCTATTTCAAGGTGCAATTTCCTAGGCACTAAATTATTTCTGGATTCAATAGACAGGAAAAGTCAACATAAATAATAATCTAGGTTCTGCTATCATTAAAGCATTTATTTGGATGCATAAAAATAAATAAAGAATTGTTTGTTATTCATACCTGAAAGCAAGAAATACAAGACATTGAGCCCTAAGTTGTTTCAGTTGCTGTTCCCTAAAAGGATGAGAAGGACTTGTGCCAAATTTTATAACTGAGGAACTTGTTGGAGCACCTGTTTCCATGCTTATTGGTATACCACTTGATCTACTGTCTGATTTTGATCTAGAAAAGAGATCTTGGCTCACTTGACGCATCATGTCCATTTTTGCTCCACCTCCCTGCAGTTATTCTCTTGGTATTGAGAGACAGAATAAAAGGACACTTTTAATCATAAAAAACAAGCTCGTTCTAGGTATTGCTTGACTGCCAGTGGAATCATTTGTAATTTTGTGATATGAGCTTACTTTATGATATTAGCAAATTATATGCCAATGTCGCAAATCTGAAGTTAGTATCCTTGCTCCTAGCAAATCACTTTATCCAAGAAAACACATAATGCTGAGCATACATAACCAATAATTTACATAATATGTTGAAGTTGAGACTTCAAATTAAAATTCAAGTTATGATTGGAGAATTAAGCCGGTCCTGATAAGCATAGTTGTACTGGGATTGGCTGCAGATTTTTCAGCTAGGTCTTGAAGGGCCATCCAGATTGCGGTGAAGATAACAGAGATAGTTAAGCTCTGGCGAAAGATTGATAGTATCATATTGAAGAACTGATCAGAAATTTTGTTCAAAATCAGTTGATTTCATGCAGACCCTAAGGATTCAACTAAGGAATCCTGCCAGAAGAAGAGGAAAACCTGATTTAAGGAGAATCGAGCCTCTGCTTCTACCGCTGGCGAGATCAATTACATGAGCAGATCATTGTGATCCTACAACCTGCAGAGGAGGGAAGAAATCAGAGAAGCCAGATTGCTGAAGCCTTCAAGGACATCGAAGGATGATTTCGGAGGAGGAAGAGGTCAGACACATTGGATGAGGATCATCCATACTCTGGCCAATATTCTTACTTATCAAGGAGAAGGGAGTCTCAGGATGGAGCAGTGTCAGTGTGAAGGAGAGTCTAGGGATGGAGGAGCATCCTCTGGCCAATATTCTTAGTTATCAAGGAGAAGGGAGTCTCAGGATGGAGCTGTGTGAGTGTGTCTAGGAATGGAGGAGCGAGAGTAAAAGGAAGGTAACCATAACTAATATGGAATATTTATTAATTTTATTATATCAATGGGCAATACATATAACTATGATAACTAGGTAGCTCCCGAGGCAACGGTGCGCGGCAAGAAGCCTTCTCAATTTCCCAAGCATCTAAGATTGAATCTCAGTTTTGGCAAATTAATGGATGAATTTCCCTTAATGGACGATTAACCTAAGAATGTTGGGCTAATAGGCCACAACCCACTGCGAGCGCTTCCCGATTTAACTTAGTGGCGGGTGGAAAACTTCCGTGGGAGCAGGTCGATCAAGCTAGGATTAGTCGGCATAAGCTATCCCTGGTGCCAACTAAAATAAATAAATAAACTATGATAACTAGGTAAGGTTGTGTGGTAGCAATTTAATTAAGGATATGCTAGTTTAAATTAATATATTTTGATTCATAATGTTAATTAAGTCAATGTTTAATGATTCGCCTACCAAGTAAATCCAAAGCACAGCTTATGCAAACTCAGAATTTGAGCTCCAAGATATTCGTCCGGGATTCACCCTTGTCCTCTTATCATTCCTCTAAGTGTTTAACACTACACTACGCTTGTGAGAGTGAATAGTTAATTTATTATAATATAGACTATAAAATGATATGGTAAAGATTAAAAATATTATACATTAGGTGATTGATTTAGCTATACGGATATTAATAATATTGAACCATTATAAACCACAATAAATTAAATCTTCCTGATTGATATCAAAACTCTAATTTAATTGGTTAGCAACATTTTTTAATAACAGATTACTCTTCTTAGTATTACATGCTTACTCTAGCTATTTATTTGTTACAATAACTATTATTATTATTAATACTGGGAATGTTAATAAAATTAAACAACTATAAATAACAACAACTAAATTATTTGCAAAATTAATATTAAAAATTAGAAAATGCTGGAAATTAGAAGAAAAAAATTAACAATAATTAGGGAACATTTGTTTAATAATTAATAACAAACTAATAGAGAAAAGCAAAATTTACACTAAATATTTGCTGATGAATCTCTACAACAGTTAATACTTAAAAATAGATTGATTCACATACCTGACTTGCTTCTACATGGAACGAATCTCCTTCTGTTACTTTTGTCCCATGTGAAGATAAACCAACCTGCCCTTCAAAAGCTTTTACAGAAAATCTTGATGCATCCTCTCTCACGGCAGAGGAATTCCAGGTATGTGAATCTAGAACAGGTTTACTAGAGAGAGGAATTTCTTTGGTAGTGCTGACAGGAAGGAACTCTTTGCCCCTGTTCAACAGATGAGAACTAGAGGAAGCTTCAAAGTTTCTTTGAAAATGTAACTTGGAAGCTGAATCATGGCTCTCCAATTGAGAGTTATTATATTGTGCAGGGGCTGAAAGGGCAACATTTGCCGCTGTAAAGGAATTAAAACCACCAGAAGAACATGTAGGAATACCATGCAAACGACTGGTGGACACATCAGCACTTGTTTCAGTATTTGTGTTAGCATTTGTTTGATTATTAGCATACAAAGATTCACCATGAATTCCAGGAGAAGGTTCTTTAAGAGAAGAAGTAGAACCCTGAGAATTATCTGATGGCATGGCAAATTTGTTCTGGTTCCAGAGATAATTTGAGCTAAAAGAGTTCATTCTTGATGCCATCAACCCTCCCTTTTGCAGAGCAAAAAATCTCTCAGCAGACAATACCTCCCGTTCTTCAGGAAGCTTAGAAATTGAATTTAGAGAAAATGGATTTGGTATTTTTGCGTTATCCATTGTCCTCTCAGTCATAACCTCACAACCTTCTTGTTTGCTTCGAAATGGAGCTCCAGAAACATTAAATAAGTGGGTGTTTTGATGAAGATTATTTGATTGTTCGAGAGCACCTGATTTTGATTCATCTTGCCTTCCACCTTTATCATTCTGTTTGCCTTTCCTAGAACTGTGGCCCATGGCAGATGTTTCAGATAACTGAGGGCTGTCAGGCAAAGAATCTTCTGCTGTTTTTGAGTTTCCTCTTTTACGCTTAGGGGCAGTCTTCTTTACTACTTTCTTGTTTGATTGATTCTCAAATCTAGTGCTATCATGCCTTTCCGAAGAGTTTGCTGACCTTGTGTCCTCCGTTGGCATGCTGGCTGGACTTCCTTGCTCAGATGACTTACTAATTTTCTGAGATAAACTTTGCTGAACTTCAAGTCCAACCAAGTCCATTTTACTCATTCCCAATTTATTTGATACATCTATTGCGCCTGATGTATTTTTCATCATATCATAGCGATTGGACGGACCCGCAAAGGCTTCATTAGCTAAATTAGTGGATGCAACTTGCCAAGTTGCAGCAACCAAACCTTTTTGAGGAACATCACTTCCACCTGCATGCAACAAATTGTTAACTGCTTCCTTTTCCCTTAACTTTGCCTGGCCAGAACTTTCTGTTTGAGGAACAGCAGTAAATGGAAGGCGGGATGATTTCAAAACCTCAATGTCAAGCCCATGCTGATTTATAACAGTTTCAAGGGCCCTGAGGAAAAAACCACCTTTAAGTGTACTTCCTGGTATGACATGGAAACGTACTTCTGATATATTAAGTACAATATGGAAACTTTGCATTCCCCAAAAAAAAAAAATAATAATAATAATAATAATAAAGCAAAGGTAACTATTTAATTCAGATAAGGTTTTTCCCACTATTTAGTGGAAATTCATATTGTGCAGAAACCAGATATATACACCAATTAAAGCATAATTAATTTGCAAATTGCAATGAATTAAAAAGAACTAAGCATGACTAGAGAACCCTAACAAGCAATTGTGGCCTGTCCATCCTAATTATTTGTCATTGGCTACATAGATCCTATCTTGTCATTAAACTCAATATATGGTCATATTGTTGGCAATTGCACAATCATTGTGTTCTAGATAAAATTTTCTTTAGTTTCCCTTGGATGCCACATGTTCAACTATTGTGAAGTCAATTTTTCTACCTATAGATTCCGCATGTTACCAACGTACAAGTCCGCATCATCTAACTTACTTTCAATCAATTTATCATCTATCGAAGCTACAACTAATAATATTTTTATTCTCTCTCCTAATCACTAGTGTTCAAGCTAACATTCTCAATTTTATTATATTAATGTTTGTATGTTTTGCATTTTGATACTCTAGTTTGATTGGATATCACATGGTGTTATAAATTTTTCATTATTACATGACATACGCCCAAGATTCTAGAAACTCCTGTACACATTTTAAACATTCAAATATAGCTTATGGATTCAATAATTGATCTGAGATATCTAAATGTTATGGGATTTTTATGTACATCCTATTGATACAGTCTGACCTGGCTGTTATTTTGATGTTGACACTGATTTAAGTTTAGATCAGAAATGCTCATATTTCCATCATTTTAGGGGAATCAAGATCCTCCCCCTAAAATGGATACAACACTATGTAAGGAAGTCAATAATCCTCAAGGTTATCCTCTCCCTAAAATCAAAACTTCATTCATCTCTAAACTTAGTTATCTTCTCCCCCTTTGTCAAACACCGAAAAGGTGAGAATTAGGTAATAAAACTTAAAAGACTCCCCCTTAACCCATACTGTCTCTTTCTTAATCCACATAAAATTCTCTCTAAGTGTATTATCGGACAGTAATAAAAAATAAGAGACAATCAAGATATGGTATATGAAAAGCATATAAATAGCCAATAAGAACTGAAACATAAAGAGAAGCAAGTAATAGAAAAACGAGTAACATAAATATATGAAAACAGCTAATATCCAGGTCAGACACATGTATCTATCAAACAGTATCCAAAACACAGACAATCAAAATGACCAACATAAAACAAGGTGTATCAATCAACATCCTCAATATGAGGAGCATCATCATCATCAGTTGGAGGAATGAGTCCCTGAGGCGGCATGCTGCTGCTCGAGGGTGGATAGCACGAGTAATACTGCGGAGGTGGGTAGC
>JBBMJZ010003767.1:0-11893 GCA_037833815.1 Zingiber zerumbet | reverse complement strand
CTGGCCCCGATCGCGGGGCTCCGCCGCAGCATCTTCCGCAGGGAGCTGCCGATGGTGCTGAAGGCGTTCGTCCACGGCGACGGCGCGCTGTTCGGCAGCCACCCGGAGCTGGAGGAAGCCACCGTGTGGGTCTACTTCCACTCCAACCTCCCTGAGTTCAACAGCGTCGAGAGCTGGGGGCCTCTCAGGGAAGCTGCGTCATCGGGGCCCCCGTCCTCCTCGCCGGAGGAACGGCCGCGGCGGTGCGGGCCGGAGTGCGAGTGTTGATTCCCTCCTTAGAGCTTGATCACGCGGCAGTGTTAGAAATATTATGCGTCCACGTCCCTTTAGATTTATTATGCGCCCACGTCCCTTTAGATTTATTATGCGTCCGCGTTTCTTTCTCTAATGGTTTATCAATTATTGTATCATTGGTAAAATATAAATTTCATATCAAATTGCTAAATATATGTATTTCTGTCTTTCTGTATATATAATATGAATAGGAAATGAATAGCTTAATCTCTCTGCTTTCTAATTAAAAGGTAAATGACATTGGCAATTATTCTAATTGCATTGTCAATGTAAGAATATGCTCAATTTTCAAATTGTTGAGTGTTGGTGGATAGAGTTAACCTTTTTTTTTTTATTTGGAAAAAAAAATCAAAAGGGCATTTTTTTATTGGAATGGTTAAATGGGCATCTCTTTCATTTCTTTTTATTTTCAAAATTACCTTTAGTTTAGACGTTATCATTATAACATTGATATTTCAATTTTGATCAATATAAATAAATTATATTATAATAAGTAATAACTATAGTTTATAGTTGTTTCAACAACACTTTATTTATCTCTCTGTTCACTATTGATCAATAATATATTATAAAAGCACTTCAATTGTAGACAGCATTCTTTTAATTTTTGCCCATTTTATTTTAAATTAGCAAAATGCTTGTTAAGTAAAGTGAGCCAAACATTGTATTAAGTTTATTTGGTAGCACATAATAGTACCTAACTAAGGTAAGTCTAGATTAAAATGAACAGAACCATTAAAATAATTAACAAATTTAATGTTTTTTTTTTTAATTTAAATTTACTTCATTCAAATGTTATCAAACTCATTTAAAAGATAAACTGCATGTTAAACTAGTAAAGTAACTTGACCTATAGAATCATGTCGAGCATATAAGATAGAGCCATGCCCAGCTCGATTGGCCATTTTGACACCTTAAACAATTCCAAGGTTGCAAAACTTATTGTATATTATAATATTGTTTGCACCATGTTATTTACACCAAACTTTAATTTTAATAATGCACCTGAAGTTATTGTATATGAAGAAGAACATTTACATCAGACATTTTCACATGACGACGCACTTTTCTCTTGGCTTGGATTCGCTCCTCTGTGGTGGACCTGAACTCCTCGAAACCTGTAGAATGTTTGGATAAAACTTGTTACATCTAAAAAAAAGGGCCAAATGTAGATTCATTAAGTTGATACCCATTAAATTATTTTACATTGTTCGATCAAGATCTAAAGATCAATAATGACTTGCAATTTCCATGTCATGGCCTCAGTCCAGATAGCAGATAGATTGTTCAGGCATGAATGCTCTAACACATCTAATTCAAGTGGAAATAATGAACCACTTTCAACTTATAGAGATTCTGAACACTATGGCAACTGAATTGAGCTTCAATGGAAAGAAATGTGAATTGGAAATGTTAACCTAATAGGATGGGACTTGCCATCGCTTGGACTGGTCGATCAGATAGGAAAAACTGGATCTGGATTTCTATCCAGCTCGGTTCTGTAAGTGGGTTTGATGTCTTCAGAACCTGGGGGTGAATTTATTTCAAAGTCCTTTTTTCAGTAAAAGTTGGTACTGGGAAGAAGGATGCACAAGGGTGATCCTTTTACCATTTTAAGCAGATAACTTGTACTTTCCATGTCACAACTACAACTTGGCTAGCTTGTTCAGGCAAGAATGTCTTTAATACTAACTCAAGCTTTCAGTGTCGCGACAACAAACGGAAAGCTTGTTCGGGCAACAATGTTTTAGTGCATTCAGTTCATGTTGAGGTTATGACTGAAGTTACACAAGGATATGGATAACAAATAAATCATTTTTAACTTAAAAAGATCTGTCCGCCACAGAAATACAACTTAAATGAGTAAAGTAGATCGAGCAGAATAGAGATCATTGAAGGCATCCTAGTTGGGGGCAAATCATATTGGTAGGTAATGCAAATTGGATGTCAATATCAAAATATTCAACCCAACAAAACCTTTTTTTCGTCCCAAAATGATGGTAAGTCATAATGAATGATGTATCTTTTGCGAGTAGTAGATAGCAACATGTTGCAAACAAATTGTTTGGTAGAGCTATAAGATGTTCCCTGATATTTTTAGATAAAACCTTACTAAGATTCACATCATTTTTTCATGGTCAACATATCTCATCTACTTCAAGTAGCAAGTGATTATTTACAAATGTGAATTCAGGCACCGCATATAAATTCTTATCGGATGAAAGCAATACCTGAGGACCTGTGATGAGCCGTGAACGACCCGGAATAGATGGCTGCTGGGAATGTTGTTGTCGTGGTTGTTGTTGTTGTTGTTGCTGCTGCTGCTGCTGCGGTCGCTGTGGCTGTTGCCCAAACTCCTCTTGTTGAAGAGCTATCGCCAATTGCAGATCAGAACTGCAATATGTTTATGAAACAATTTGTTCATAAAAAGGAAAACATCAAAATAATAAAAAGGTAATTCCATTCAATTGAAAACCAGAGAAGCATAAAACTGACTGCTGCATTAAGTATTTACAAAGAGTCCAAAATTAAGAAAAATAGGAAATCATACAGATTTACATCAATAAGCATAATATTGAGAAAAATGGTGTCTCTTGACTGAAAAACCCAAAGAAGGGTTAAACTTTTCTCCCAGGTTTAAGCTACTTTCTCTCTTAGAGCAATTTTTGTTGAATACATAAGATGCAACAAAAAAGAAGTTGCTACTATCAAATGCAGCTTTGCTACGGGTACTTTCATTATGAGTACCTATACACTACTAAGAATATACACAACAGAAACACATTGCAAATCAAAAAATTTTGTAGTCATTAAGGATGCATACATCCAACAAAAGGTAAGTCGGGTACGCTTAAAAACACCAACTTTAAATAGAACTACTTAATTTAACCACTCAAATTAATGATATTACTCAAGTAAAATCCTAAGTAATAAGTTCCTTACTACTGAAACTAAATTGTGTGGTAGAAAATACATACTTCAAAGCTGATTGATGACCTGCGCTTTGAAGTGCAGCTAGATAATCCTGCACAGCAACAGAAATGTTTATCAGATTATATTGATGCTATTACGCAGAGAGAGCAATTTTCTTAGTTAAAATTTTGGTGATGATATACATACAGCTGTATTAGTCATAGCACTTTGTTCATTCCACGAGTCGTGGCCTTGACTGTCGGCTTTAAATTCCATAAAGTTTCCAGTCATGAAGATTGTGTCTCCGTTGACCTTATCCGTACAAGTAGAAGAAATTATGGCAGAACTACTTTAAAAATGAAATGGAATTAACAAAAAAATCTACACATTCAAAAGCATAGGTAACAACACTATTAAGAAAATCAAGTAAAATAATTTAGAAAAGGACTTGATAATGAGTCATATATTCCTGGAAAGAAGACATACCTCATTCAACTTCTCCCAAACCAAGTCTGGCTGGTTCAAATACCCCTGATCTGTAGCTAAAAGATATAGTTCACCATTGTACTGCACAAAATAATAATTTAGAAGGTCTCTATCAAAGACAACACCAAACCCTAAACACAGAAAATCATCATTGTTTGTACAGGTAGTAATACAATCTACTGTATCTCATTGAAGCAAAAGGCAAAAGCCAATGTGAGCTCAAATGCTACATCATTTGAATGTACCTTAAACATAGTGCTGAAGTGATTATTTCGGAAAAAAACACAGAGCTCTCTTTCCTTTAGACCTTCTTGCAAACAAAATAGGCTGTGAAAGAAACAGAAAATATTAAACAAGATACAAGAATGCAAGAATGTGGGAAAAGAATTAGAAAGCAATTGAATGATGATACTTCACCCATAAATTGTCAATTGGTTAGCATTGTGTTCCAGAAAATTCTTTATCAGGTGCCCTAGAAACAAGATTAGGTATCATTTCACTGAATCTTTGACAAGATTTGAAAAATCAAAAGAACCAAAATATTAGTAGTAAACCTCCAATAAACAAATACAAGATCTTGTCTTACATTGTTCATTAACAACGTTATCTTTTATATTTGCAGGGTGCTCAGTATCTTCTATTTTCTCAGTTTGCACAGCAAGAATCATTTCACCTTCATAAACTGGCTCTGGATTGACACACGCCACAGATCCAGATAAGATGCATTCTTCTCCTTCATAAATGGGCTCATTCTCCTGGAGGCTTGAGGCTATGCCATCAGTAACATTTGAAAGCTCTTCTTTCCCATTTTCAGCAGTAACTGATCTACCAGCAGGATTTTCATAAACTGGAACTGTGAGGTCATCATGGAATGATTTTTTGAGAAACTGGTCATTTTCTGAAGCAACTGTAAGGTTATGAGAATCACCGTCATCAGAAGACTGCAAATTTGGGACCTGGTTGGATTCTGTTTCATTCTGTATATCCTCATCTGATTTACTAGATTTTTCACAATGTTCAGGTCCATTGGAGTCTGCTTGACTTGTAGAATTTACAGCAAGATTGTTGTTTAGTAGAGAGTTATTTTCTGCTAAAACATCATCTTTGCGATCATTATTGATATGTAATTCTTTGGAAACAAGTATATGTGACTGGTAGACAATGCTAGACCCATCTCCAGTTTTAATGTCTAAATAATCAGTAGCTTCTGTTTCAGACCTCTGAACACTTTCATTTTCATCCAAATTAACATGAATTATAGGCAACATAGAGTCACTAACAGGAACTGCAACATCAGATTTTGAGAGAGTCAAAGCTCTCATAAGCTCCTCTTCCTCCTCGATATCACCTTTCCTCCTTTGTTGAATAGAAGCTGAATTTTGATCCTCAAATGATCTACCTCTTGAAAGTAAAGGTGAGGGAACACCTAGAGTAGCAGCTGTAGCTGCAGAAAAATCAACACAATCTTCCTCCTCTTCACCCTTAATATCTCCTTCAGCCTTTTTCATTTCAAAGGCTTGTACAAGCTCACTAACAATAGTATTGTAAGATCGTGAGCCTATTGCTGCTGCAGTATCAGTATCCTGGAACAGAGTGTATATTTTAAACAACATTGATGACTTATATAATCCCAGCTGACCCTAAATAGTTAGGACAAACAACGATGACAAGGAAACTAGGCCAAAAATAACAAGTTTACAAGAGCATTTAACCCAAGAGATGTCAGAAAAAACTAAAATAAATAGTGTGTACTGCAAACCTTTAGAAAGCTTCATTCCTTTAAATAAATTCATGCATAAAAATGTTTCATAGCATTTATAGTACCAACCTATCCCTAGGCTAACACGGAGGAGGTAAATCACGAGTGGCTACTAGCCATTAGTGCAGGTGGCCAAGGCATGGGGGAAGGCATACTCGGACGTGCCGAGTTTTGACCCCAAGACCTCATGTGGCAACACCTCAGGCCTCAAGCACCGCACCGCCCCAAGGGGACACCATAGAGAAGATTCCAGGTTGGCTGCCCTATTCCTTAGCAAAGAACAGATATCCTGAAAGGGTATTCAACAGCACTTGCAATGAGACAACCAATTATGCCAATCGAGGAGAAATCTAAGGGTACCATCTACTTCCTCAATCCTAAATAAGGAAGTCTCATTTTAGTCCATTTGGTAGAATGTGATGTAGCTTCAAACTATTTATGATTTTCACCAATTACCACAATGTATCACTATCAATCAAAGTAAGAACATGAACCTAGGTTATAAATATCTTTCCCACCTCATATGTGAAGTGGAATTATTGGAGTGGGTACAAATGTGAGTGCTGAGTTGGTTGCGATTCTTAAAGGGTTGGAGTTATCTGTGGAGAACAACTTCTTTCCTATTTGGTTGGAGTCAGATCCGCTGGTGGCTTTGAAGATTATTCAGTCTTCCTTCATGTGTTGGGAGTTGAGGAATCTGGTTCTTAAAATTAAATATGTCATTCAGAATTATCAAGTTCGCTACTCACACATTTATAGAGAAGCAAATGCTGCAGCGGACTATCTTGCTAATCAAGAGTTTGAATTCTCTGAGGACAGAATTTTGTTTAAGCAGGACATTGATAGAATTCTGTATGGCATTTGTAAGGTAGATAGGATTGGTCTACCGTATATTAGATTGTCTTGCAAATCAGTTTAATTCGAGTACTGAATTTGAAAAACCATGTATTTGCAAGTTGGAATTCTGGTTTACAGTATTCAAACTGGGAGGTGTGATTTAATTACTATTTAGTTTTGTGTGGATTTTTTCCTATTACTGTATCCCCCTAATGGGAAGCTGGTGGATTTATTGCATCACATATTGCTAGGCTTTTGAAGAATGTAGGTCACTATATATTGCTTCTGGTTGGAAGAAGAATGAGCACAGGTCTGAGGATATGCTCTGTTATGGATTCCACCTTGTTGATTTGAGGGTCGTTTTGGTATTGTGTACCGGCTGCTGGAATTAAAAGACTGGTTGGTGGCTGCTGAATAAGTGTTTCGCTGTGCTGGGATTTCAAACTTTCCATTTGCAAACTGTGCACATTGGTTTTGGATTGGTGGATTTATTTTGGAATGAGGTGTTTGCAATTGTGTATACTGACTGGGATTTCAAGTGTCTTGTTTGGTAGTTCTTGAATGCTTTGGTCTAGAGTTTCAACTTTGCTTGTGGCGCATTATTGCGTTATTCATAGTTTTCTCCATGGAAAGGGATCTTGGTAAGTCCACTGGATTTCAAGTTCTTTTGGTATTATTGGTATTTCAATGTTCAGGTGGAGTAACTTTTCCTGGGAAAGTTTGTAATTAAGAGCATGATGATCTTCTTAAATTCCAATATTTTTCTACAGGATGAGAGAAGAGGAAATAGTTTGAGGATGGTGTTTTTAGCTTTGGTTTGGTGGTGCTTTGGTGTTGTGAAGTTTGTGCAGACGTTTGCAGATTTTTTGGGAGCTTTGACTTAAAGACTTAAAGAAGTCACAATTGTGGAGGTTCTTTTGAGGTTTTCGTTTTCCATATGTTAGAATTCCTTTTTATACCAGGATAGTGGGTCTTGTAAATCTTTTGAGTCTTTTTATTTTGAGAGCTTGGAATGTAAGTATTGAGAGGAGTTGTCAATTTGAATATTCATGTAAATCTTTGGAGTAAAATTGTAGTGTGAGGTTAGGTTTGGCCCCCTCATACTATGATTCTCTTTTCATATATGAAATTTCCTTTTGGATAAAAAAAATATATGTGAAGTGAATTCCTAATAGGAAATCATTAAAATTTGTAATGAAGTAAGAAAAAAAGGAAATATAAATGAAAGATTTTATACAATCTCATGAAACATTAATGAAAAAGATGAGATACTATATGTGGACACCAAGATGAAAGCTTTTGAGAATATAAACTTGGACGAGATTCAGTACCTAACCAAATAACTATCATCACAAGTAGACTCAAATTATAATAGTACAGAATCAATTGTAGGATGGAGACAAATATGAACTTCTAAAACCATAGGAACATTATATGAACATATGAAAATAAAGAACACCTAAACGAGAAAACCAACAAATAACATATCATATATATATATATACACTGTCATTCAGGTATTTAGCAAAGTAAAAGTTAACTTATAATATATGACTATTGCAGCATCACAGCAAGGACGTCGTAGTTTAAGAAGTTGACCTGAGGATCGACTATCCAACCATGATATAGACCAATATCAAGGAGATCAAATATAGCACATTCCCTTGTAAACTCAAAATCATTAATCCTGCATATAAAACACAACGTCATGAATTTTGAAACGATAAAATTAAAACAACAATTAAAAGAAGTAACATAGCTCACTTCCTAAAAAGCACATTGACATCAATACCGGTCGCCAGCCTAGGCAATAGATCAATTGCGTCAGAAATGTTCTGTTGCTGATTGTTGAGATACCCATCATCCTTGTCCTGCACGGACGAACAAAAGAATAAGCATAGCATAAGTCCGGGCCAAGATTCCATCACTAGACCCATTTCCCAACCCGCAGACCTGAACGTTGCTGTTGGAATCAATCAACCTTTCCGCAACAAGAGAGAGTAGCTTCTGCAACGAGACCTCCGAGACGTCCAAGCTCAATTTGATATTGTTCCGAAGCAGCAACACGTTACCTATCCCAGAGGAAAACCCAACAAGACCTCCCAAGTTAGGTCAATCAAGGTAAAAACTCCTGCGAAAACGCCGCGACGAAGCTACGTGGACCAATCGAAGACTCACAGATGGCGAGGAGAGGGCAAGGGCCGTTGTCGTTCTGGAGGACGATCGGGGTCGCTCGGCCGAGGAACTGGATGACCTTCGTCCGGTAGAGCATCTCCTCCGTGGTCCCCGCCGCCGGATCACTCTGCGTCTCCTCTGCCGCCATCTCACCAAGTCCGCCGGCCCCCAGTCGGCTGCCGTCTCCGACCTCGAGCTCGCTCTTGTGTCGGCGGAGGAATCCCTGGAAAGGGAAAGAAGAGGACAAGATAGAGAGAGAGAGCTGAAACCGCCTCGGCGCTTCTCCTGTTGAGTTGTTGGGCAATTTTTTTTTTCTTCTTTATTTTTTTTTTATTTAAAATTGTTGCACTAGGACGAGCAATCGTAACCGTCGAATTGAACCCGTCGTTTGACCATTAGTTGGAAGGACTGGACCCCACGTGGGCTCCACTTGTTCACGCAATCAATAGTGCGGTGCGCGTCAGGGGTAGCTATCATCCTCGCGAATTGTTTCTAGATGTGTTCGTCGGATTGATCAGTTTGTCAAAGTCTTCAGGGAAATCGATCAATCTCCTCCTTTTCGTTTGTGTTCTTGATGAATTGGTTTTGATCATTGCGAAGTTTGTTTCTCACTTCTTCGATGTCGATAAGAAAGGTGGGAAGATTTGAATCGGTCAAGTTTCTGTGAAGGAATCAACCGAAACAAGCTCTCGCCATGGCAGAAGCTTTCTAATTGGTGCTCCAGAACGCCGGCCAAGGCGACTGACTGCCTTGGCCTCTTTGTGGGAGCCGAAGTAGGGGAGATTTGTGGCGGCATAAGCACGTCCTTGCTCCACGGCTACTGCGCTTCCTGCTTGCTCGCTTGCCAAGGTAGGTAGTGTGCGGCGGCGCCGGTAGTGGAGGCGTTGGCCGGGAGGCACAGACTGGCGCAGTAAACTAGGGCACCTGCGGCTCCCGCTCAGGCTCCGGGAATGGAAGCAATCTTATTCTTTGCCCGGCAAACAATCTGAACTTTATCTTCTCCGATGTTAAAAAACATAATTTTTAGGGTTGGCCATTCCGGAAAGGGTTCAGAGGAACCATTGCGAAATCAAGCATGGCCGGGATGGCTGCGGCGGAGCAGCTACCGGTGGTGCTCCAACTAGTGGAAGCGGTGGGGGAGGAGGCGTCTGCAAGCAAGGCCTTGTTTTGTTTGCTCATCGACACGGGGTGCGGCGGAAGGCCGGACGCCGCGCGAGGATGAACCTATTGTGCCTCATGCGCACCGTCACCGTGGATGGAAGCATCGCATTCATTGCAAAGAATCGCCCGGTCCTCTTAGCAGAGCGAGAACCCCCGCCTCTCCTGCAAATCCCCAAACCAAAAAACCTACAGAGATCAAAATCAAAATTTTCGATCAAAAGCGCGTCTCGTAGTCGATCTGAATGTTGTACCGACCTAGCAGATGTCGCAGAGCGGGTGGAACTGGGCGGAGAGGGGGAAGCGGCGAAGCCCGCCGGCGACCTTATTCGCGCGGTGGAACCCCGCCGGTGGTAGGCGCCGCAGAGGACGTCCTCGTCGGAGCAGCAGAGCAACAAGACTCCCTCTTTGGCGCACGCGTCGCGTAGTATCTTCATCGCGCTAGTTTGCCGACCTCGGCGCCGAGTGCCGACGAGGCGGAATCGGAGACTGGAAATGGTAAAGCACAATAAGATTTGGCACATTTGCATGTTGCGACCACTAGTTTTTAATTTTAACATCAGCGAGTTTTTTGCCGCCGCTTTCACTAAATTATATTGCGTAAAAATCAAAAGGCACTTTATTTTTTTCAAATGTTTAAGCTTTCTTTTTGTTTATTATCAAAGACACTTCGTTAGCCACCATGTACAATTATCCAACAATGTCTCCTCATGATCTAGTGGCTAGTACATGAAGTGTTATTATCATAAAATCTGGGATTCAAATCTCGACAAAGTCAAGATAAAATATCTTCCTTATGTGCTAGTCGCTATTCCAAAGGCTAGTAGCCCGACTAGTAGTCGTCAATGATTTACCTATTCTATGTTGGCTTTGGAATGGGTTGACTGAAACGCTGGGGACGAACGTATTTATCTTTTACCACCATATATAATTATCCAACATTCCAACTCTTCCAGATGCCTTTATGCATAATGATCTGTTTCAAAGACTAGGCTTCGGTATTTATTCTCTTCGTGGGTCTTGAATGATTTGAGGCACCTCCTATGTATCGAAGCTCATCCTTCATGTTTACATGCTTATCAGCTTCGGAGCTTCTCCTGTCATCCAAGATGTACCCACTGCTTCTTCTTTGAAACATCCTCTTCCACTGGAGGTGCCTTTGTTCATCCAAGGTGCGTTCAACCATATGAGGTGACTAGAGTGAATTTTCTTATGTGTGTTACTTTAAAAATAATATGTCCTTACACCACAGATTTAGAAATACATGCATGAAAAAGGATTGATAATTTAGGTCGTGTCTAGGATCTAGTATGATTTCAGCTTAGACTTCCATGTTCGATCTAAACGGTATCACCATTTAAGTTGACCTCACTGGATCTCTCTAATTACTTGCTTGACTTACCATTTGTATAATTACTCCACCTAATGTTTGATCTTCTGACCCATCAAATCTTTTTATTAGATGTCTCATTTAGACTTAAGTCTATTTTTTAGTCTTGTTAATTTAACTGGACTTCTTATCATATATCTGATCCTTGACTTATTTAAACTTCCTATTAATTATTTTATTATCTTTATCTTAACTGAACTTGAGTCTGCTATCTAAACCTCTGGATCCATCGTGTATTTTAGTCTGCATATTTGTCCAAATATTAGAAATACATAATTTAATTTTACCTTTTTGTCTGTATTTTACCTCCGTCATTGTCACCGACCCTAGTGTCCAATGAGTCTCCCCATTGGAGAATCTTATGTGGTCTATTAATATATTAAATCTGATATTATTTTTCCATAAAACTTTAAAAAAATATCGGTGAAATTAATAAATAAAACATGGAGATGAATTAAACTAGAATTTTTTTAATATTATTTTGACGTGTAATCCGAACCAAACCACAAGTTTATTTATTTATTTATTAAAAAGCAAACTAATTTATTTATTAAATTTTATAGTCAAATTTATCTTATGGATAATCATTTGCATTAATCTCATTGAAGCTTTTAGCCAAACTCAATTATCCTTATGATTTATATTAAATTCTTTATGTATTTATAAAATTTAAAATATTTTTTTATTTTTAATATATTATGAATAATATATAGATATATAATTTGAAATTATTCGCTACGTATTATTATTGTTGACAATTAAATCATATATAAATAATTTATTTATAAATTAGTCCCGAAACATCAAACATTATTGATAAACAGTAAGGAAACAAACTACTTTATTAAATCAAATAATCAAATTTATGAATGACTCCATCC
>JBBMJZ010003717.1:0-27945 GCA_037833815.1 Zingiber zerumbet | reverse complement strand
GTGTTGTTCCTAATATTGTAGGGATATCTTGATCCTGAATACTACACGACTCAGCACTTGACGGAGAAGAGCGACGTCTACAGCTTTGGCGTTGTGCTTTTGGAAATTGTCACTGCCCGCAAACCCCTTGAGCGAGGGCGATACGTCGTGGGGGAGGTAAGCAATGCCATCGGCAGGTCTAGAGACCTGCAAGCCTTGAATGAGCTTCTTGATCCTGGCATTTGCCACAACGGCTCATTGCCGGGGATCAAGAGGTACATTGACTTGGCCTTAAAATGTGTGGAGGAATTAAGCTCAGAAAGGCCTCGGATGAGTGAGGTGGCCAAGGAGATTGAGAACATAATGGTCTTGGCTGGCATGACTCCTAACATTGCATCAGAAACTACTTCTGCAAGCTTTGGAACAGCAAACAAGAGCTTTAACTGTGATGATGATGCTTCCTTTGAGTACAGTGGTGAACCATATTCTCTAAGAATCGTGCTGCCCAAGTGAAATGTGTCATTCAAATCTGCTTGTTTAAGAAGTTGAGTTGTGTAATGTATTTTATAGGAACTTCACTTTAAATGGAAACTGAAGTTAGTTAATTATGTATTGACGGTAAAGATGGAGTTAATTAATCCATAGATTAATATCTCAAATGGTTTCCGAGCTAGCCATGTACAGTTTCATCTACAACAAATCCTGCAACTCTCAAAGATCAAATCATCACTGCACATCACATAATCTTAATTCAGAGCTTCCAGTAAATGCCAAGCTTATGGAGGATGCCTGCGACTACTGCCCAGAACAAAATCTCAGCAAAAATCACATAAAGTAGCGTTCCCAATCTCTGAGAGTGCCAAACTCTCACAAAAACATGCTTTTGAATCCAGTGCACCTGCGTGTTCATCAAATATTCAGTTAATTCTAGCATGACTTTTACTAAAAACACAAAATGTTCATGAATGATTATTGTTTTACCAGGGAATTGTTTGGAGTTTCATAGTACCATCCGTTCACAAAGGCAGGGAAGATTCCTTGTGCTGCCATCACAAAAACAAGCATTGCGTTCATGCCTATCCACTCCAGCCACAAGAATGGTGCTCTCAAACCCCACACATCAATCTGAACAATGAATGATGAATAATTTTATAATATTTGAATGAATTTATATATTGGGAGGATTTTAGATGATCATTTTAAGGTTAATTAGTGTTGAAGTAACTTGTGGTTTTTCCTTACCATTGCATAAAATGCTGAGAGAACAAGACCTGCTGCCCCAGCTGTGACACACACATAGCTGAAGCTGTAGAGTTGCTTGTTGAGGGGAATTGCTGCCATGGCAGAGCACCAAATTAATTGTTAGCAAATTGTTTTCCTTTTAATTCATATCGACTACTAGTTCTTTGAACTCCCAACCTTTATTCTTATCCTCAACTCGAAATATTTGGCACAAGGAAAAGAGAGTAGTACCATTTGAGAAGTGAAGAGTGAAGCCACAGGTTAGAAGTGCAATTCCCATCAGCAACCAGTGCTTCAGTCTCTCTGAATGATCCTGATTATTCAGAGCAAGAGGATGGATAATTATTTTTATTGAAGTTATTTCCATGAAAATTTTGTTAAAAATTGAATACAGTACCTTAACATGGATTAAGACATGGCCATAATGAACCCCAATGGTTCCAGAAAGGATGGCAGACACTGAACTGTCAACGACAAGACAATTAAGATGGCATTAGATTCTTAATTATAAATTTAACATGTTTTTTATGCTTAAAAAAAGTGTTAATTTAAGTCAATAATGCTTACGAACCTCAACAGGCCTTCTGGTTCAAAAGGAGCCAGACACCATGGAGCTGCATCTTCTCTAAGTGGGCCCACGTTGGGTGAACTATGAGTACATGCCTGCGCATTTTCGCCAATAACTGCTATTATTATTATTATTATTATTATTATTTATTTATTTATTTATTTAAAAAATAAAATTAATTTCACCTTGGATCTTATCCAAACTGGCTGTGAATAAAGATGGTTTATTCCCCACACTGATCTGTCCACGTACCCCACTGCATTGCAAGCGGGACCCAAGTGCCCTCTCACTCCACATTTCACCTGAAAAACAATTATCAAAATTTTATTTTTCAAGATTTATTTATGTTTTAAAAAATTAAAATAAAATAAAATTGATAGCATACGAAGAATCTCTTCCCGTCATTGATGTCTCCTTCGGCATGGTAAACGAAGCTCCAATCTGGAACATACACTGAGAAGGTTGTGACCATGTAGATCACAAAGGAAACAAAGCCAAAAATCCTGAAAATAAATGAATATTAATTTTAGGGGTAGTAATATTTAAAAAATGGCAGAAATTTAAAATGAATATTAACAAAAATATATACAATGAGATTTTTTTTTTACCATTGCCAGCGATAAGCAACGAAGAGACCCCAAGGAGCGTCCGTTATTTTTGATGGACGAATCTTGGTCGTCAAAACCTCGACGAGCGCCACGAGCAAGTAAACCAACGCAATTCTCTAATTTACAAATTGAAAAAAAAAAAAAGAGAGAGAGAAATAAATAGACAAAAATATTATGTATTTAATTGAATTAATTGTTATGTACCTGAAGAATTCCAAACCATCTAATTTTCTTCATGTCGACGCCATAGGAGAGGTCATCAGGAGCATGCGAATATCCACCTTCATTTTTTTTCATATACAATTACAACCTTAATTATTTATCATATTACTAATAGACTCCAAATTTCGTGGTGATTATGGGAAAAAGAAGCACGATGAATATTTAATCCACCTTGTAGGATTATTCCCCAGAAGAGAAGTTTCAATGTCCTGATAACTATCTTCCTTATTGCGGCAGGGACTTGTGAGATCCTCTGCAATAATTAAAAGTTCAAGGTTCGTTTACTAAAAATTCACGAAACAACCACATTTAAAGGCCTTTGACAACCTAACAAAATAAATAAATGTAAAAATAATAATTTGAAAAAATATATATATAGTGAAAATAATTGTCATATTGTACTTTATTTCATAATTGTAGGTACCTTGAGCGCAAGAGCAATTGCGACGCCAACGATAAAGAGGAAGAAAGGCATGACGAAGTCTGCCAGCGTGCAGCCATTCCATGGCGAGTGATCGATCCGCTCGTAGGCTCCCCCCGCGTCATCCACCAATATCATTAACTACAACATCGATCACAATGATCGATATATATATAAAATTAAATAAAAACAATAAAATTAAAATCATGGATGCATACGACTATCGTCAAGCCTCGGAATGCATCCAAAGATGCAACTCTTTTCCTGGTTTTACTGCCGCCGCTGTAGCTCTTTTCCTCGGCTGCTGCCTCTTCCTCGTTGTTAATCTTCTTCTTTGAATCACCTCCACCCTCTTCGTCGCTCACTCTTAACGCAACCTCCCCGATCTCCTTCTTCTCCTCCATTAATAATTCTCTGCTTCTTCCTTGAGGTCGAGCAAGAGCAATGGCGTTACTGAATTGTAGCAGAGTCTGATCAGTTGCAATAAATATACAGGGCGTTGGGAGTCTGCTGCAGTAGACGCTGAGATCGGCGTTCAAACGTCTCGGCCGTCCGGGGGAATTAATTAATAGCTAGATATTGATGGCGGCGTAGAAGGGACGAAGGGTCGGCCGGCGGAGGTTGTTCTGTTTGGAGAGTTGGAGTTAGAATAAGATTACGTACGTACTTTTGTTGGAAACATTTGGCGCTTTTTGTCTTTGCTAATTGGAATGTTTTGACATTTGTCAAGTCGATCGTTCGATCTACATTGAAGATGAAGGGTTAGTGAATGCTTAATTATATTAATTTGATTGGTACTTTTATAATCTAATTAATGTTAAGTTAACCGCTCAAATTGTCTTTAATTATATATAGCTTAAAATCAAGTAGTTAATTTAAATTATTCACCCATTAAGTTTTGTATACAAGTATATATACAACTTGGTAAGTTTTATTAGTATTTCTAAATTAATTAAGATCCTTGAATTTAGTCAATGTTTATTATTTATAAGTTTTATGAGAAGTGCCAAAATCCTCGTGTAAAACAAAGAAATTAAACTGGTTTACCTCTGCCAAACTTCACAATTACTTTCAAACTCATAATCAACATTCAACAACGAAATCCAAACAAGTTTTGTTTCCTTTTTTCTAAGAATGGCATGCTCTAATTAAGCTAGAATCACTGCCATGGGATCAACTTACTTTCTAAACAATCGATGCAAGTACACACTCCAATAATGAATAAATGAAGAAATGTATACTTAATTAGAATTGGCACAATAATCTATCTATTTAATCTACAGGTAGGAGGAGGGTGTGATCTTTGCCATGTCTGAAGGCATAAAAGCCAGGACAAGAAGCAAGATGAGAAGGCATATAGGAAGCAGAAGCAGCATGGAAGGCGGCGGCGGCAAGGGAGGCAGCACGAGAGGCAGTATCAACATTGACGCGGCGAGGAAGAGGAGTAGAGTCACAGATTCAATGCTGAAATAGCTCGATGGATGAGAAGAAGATATCTGGTATTGCTCTTGCTGTGATCGATCTCCTGAATTCCCCATGCCGTACGTGAGCTTCTTCCTCAAACCGATCAATTGGCACTTTTGAATGAGAGCTGGATATATCAGAGACTCAAAATTCTTTCACAATTACGATCTGCTCGATCCTACTCTGCCAAGAACAGGGAAAAGGAGATGGACGTGATAGAGTTCGTTTGTGCTCCTTCTCTGTTCATATTTATAGATGTGGGATGGGAAATGAAATAGAGGTTTGATAAAGAAGGTTGGAAGAAAGTGAGGAGGAAGGTGCTTCGAGGAAAAGACATGGAGGGGTTGGCTTTGACTGCTGTCTCTATGGTCTGGGCTGGGTGGGAAGATTAATATGGAAAATGTGATGGAAAATGTGATGTGCCTCGATCTGCATCGTTGGGTGCGCAGATTCAGTGCATTGATCCGTTAATTATTTTTGGGCATGCATTCCCCGTGCGAGTAGTATTGCGACAACTTAAGGTGGTGGTGTACCTGTGGGCCAGACTGCAGATGGTGGCCTATTCGTGTTTGCTCTCGCTTTGCCTTGCGAAACAGAGAGACATGTGCCATTATTCCTCAGTTAAAGTAGCTGAGAAAGTTTTAAATAGGCAAGGCAACGTAAACTTTGCAGTGTGTATTGTTATTCTTAAAATTGCCTTTATAAAACAAACTGTAATTAAAGGTAGTGTTCTTAAAAGTTTATTGTTCTTTTTTTCCTTAGTGATCTCAGCCTTCTTCTCATCCATAAAAAGTGAATCAACTGGCCGGCCATAACAAGCTGTTCATTCTTTCATTGTTCAGCTAGCCATACCAAATTGAAAAGTCTTAATTTGGCACAACTTGTCTCAGTGGACGACAAAGAAAATGGAGAATTAAGGATTCAATGGGCTAAGCAGACTGTTTAAAAGTTTTAGGTGGGAATGAGGAGACTAGTCCGGGATAACAACATGACACTCAAGATCCAGAGCCCAGGTAGATCATCTAGGTTAGCTCCGCCATTGACCAAAAAGGTTCAAGACATGCAAAGCAAATTTGTATTTCTTTTCCTCTCTTCGAATTTCACATAGCTATCTGATAAGATTTATTTATAAATTCATCAGAGAAATTTCTCAATATAAAGTTAGCAGACCTCTGTGCTCTACTGCTTTTATGTGAATTTGGTCAGGTACTTTGGAGTAAAATTTAGTGAAGGGATAAAGTTAATACCGTATGATAGTATGATCACAAATTTGAATTGTGAAGTAAAACTGGATACAATAAATTCAATATAATCCGATCTTTCTTTTTTTTCCTTTACTAGGACTAAAATTTACTGAACTCGTATACTACAAACTTTCTCGTGTTCTTTCATACAGTAGCAGATGACAGCACTTACACATGGACAGTCAATAGATTATTTAATATTTTTATCAATTACGTGTAAACATAATAGAAATAATCATATTAAATATTACTCTAATAGCATAAATTCCAAAAGATCAAAACAGAAAAATTAATAAATCAAAAAATAGATGGATTATTTGTTTCATATAAATTATTGTCTGTGTAGAACATTTTTTCAAAAAAAATACAGAAAAATATTTTCTTAGTCGTAACTACAAAGCACGTGACTAATACTGCAAAACTTGTTTCCCATTCCAGATGCATTGCATTCTATTTCCACATTCAATGATCATCAAAGATGTTTCCAATTTCCAGTGTATTGCATACATACTTTTCACATTCCAAGAACTTTTATTATTTTCCTTTCAACTTAAGCAAACTCAATTGAGTCAATTTTTTCCAATAAATTAAATATTAATAATATGTAAATTCCTTGGAATATGAAAAGTGGCTTAAATCTGCCAAATTCCCTCTAACTAACCAATCCAGTCCCAAAGGAAACACAACCTGCTTTGCATTTGAATTGGAGAAACAAAAAACAAAAGAAAATTTGAACTTATCGCAACAGTGAAAAGAAAAATATGTAGAGAAGCCTCATGTGGAGGAGATGTAGTCCGAATTATTCTGCTAAAATTTAGTTCAATAAATACATTTAAAATTAAATCCAGTTTACAGGTCTCGAACGGAAAATTCTCTGCATAGCTTGTGCCATAGTACATCCGCTGCTACGTATGGACAAAACTATCAACTTCCCTTACATGGTTTCGTATGTAACTCTTGCAACTATCAAAAGCGTCACTTCTGAGAAAGACTGAAACCCGTGTTTCTGTGAAAAGAAACTCCACATCGTGTAAATCACTCTGATTTCTCCAGCAAAAAATATGGTTAGCTTTTCAGTGAGATATCCAGAGTACCAGCGAGAACTAGATGGAGACGATGCCAACGATGACTCATTCGAGATTCCTTCCTCAAAAAGCTACTTCACATAAGATGTAATCTACACATTGTAAATAACAAGATGCTGTAGCAAAAGCCATCGCTTACATAAACATTAGTCATCTGCTTACAAGCCACCCTGGTTTGAAAAAAACATCTTGCTTGAAATTGCGACCACGAGCTGATGTAGACTCCCCCTGGCGGCGATAGCACTGGATCAAAAAAAAAAAAAAAAAGACACTGTCAGTGCTAGTATCAAGCACTGGAATTTACTTTTAATGTAGGGGCTTTGTGATTCCTCATCAAAATTTGTGCAAAGATAAACAGAATCAAATGTAGCGATTCTGAAATTCCAACAGCAAGTGTGTTGACATAGATTGTTGTATGGTTTGTAGATCAATAAGAAATATATGGCCATTGATAACCTACGACAGTTGATCAACTTGAGTCTGTTACTAAGGTACCTATTACATCTCACAAACTTATTTATCTTTGAAATTGCTAGAGTAAATGGCTTCCATAGAGAATCTCAGTCATTGTTCAGTGCAGAAATGTTGATTGAGTAGCATAAATTGACCCTATCAACCAGTGGCATTATCTAGCTTTGACTGTTTGTTTCCTTAGAATTGGTTGTGGACATACCTTGTAGCAGACAACTGAATCACCTGGGTACACACACAAACTTATTTATCTTTGAAATTGCTAGAGTAAATGGCTTCCATAGAGAATCTCAGCAACTGTTCAGTGCAGAAATGCTGATTGACCCTATCAACCACTGGTATTATCTAGCTTTGACAGTTTGTTTCCTTAGGGTTGGTTGTGGACATACCTTGTAGCAGACAACTGAATCATCTGGGTACATTGCAAACAGCTTTGTGCCCAACCGCGAACGGCAAGAATCACAGATACTCTCGTCATTTATCTGAACATGCCTTGATCTCTCTTCAAATTTTGCAAGTCGTGCATCTAGATTTACCGCACGGGAGATATTATGAATAATCTAATCAGACAACAAGATTAGAAGTATCGATCAGTTCGCAAGCATGTACAATGCAGTTAAGAAACACAATGCAACTAACTTGAGCAAAGTGATTAATATTTTCATGGGAAGGCAGTGGTTTATGATCCACAACAAGAGTATTGCATGAAGCAAATACCAGGATCCACAAGATTGTTTATGATACAAAGAGCACTAATTCTTCGTCCATACAAATTAGTTGATTGCATCTAGCCACCTACCTGACCTTGGCAATGATGGTGCACCCGAGCTCTTAACATTCGCAATATTGTATCTGATGCAAGATGCAAAGGCATCTGAGGTGACAATTTCTGCAACAAAAAATTAAGGTATCATAGTTCATCACTGTTAATGGAAAAGCCTTGGGAAGCTTGTAAGACATGAAAAAAATATATTAAATTCCTGTTGGTACCAAAAACCGAACCCCCAAAAAGAAATTATGGAGAAAAGAACATCCTTGCTGATTTTATTTCCTAATTTAAAACCATATGAGTTTCACCATGAAAAGACTGTACATGTGCAACACAGACTTTGCACTTTTAAGCAAACGAACCAAATTCTGCCGACAATCATTAAGTATCTGCATCACCAGGTAGGAAATAAGAGAGAATTACACAATATGTTCAGCCGAATACAACCATCCACAACTGGTAGACAGAAGCTGATAACTAAACCATTAAATGCATGCCCTTCATTGCCTGATGAGTTGTGTTGAATGATTAAAAGTATCAAGTGCTACCAACTGTTGTTTATCAACTGTGTAGAGGACCTGAATTGAATCAGTATCTATTATTTGTTATTTTCCTAAATTAATACTCAAGTAAAAGGCAAAGCACAGTGCTAGGTTATAGGTTTCAAGGTTTAGAAATTTCAGTATTGGTGTCAGTTTTACAAAACAATACTATTCTGGTACCAAAGGTTACAGACTGGCACAATTCGAACCCTGCCAATATGACCTTGGACTGGCTCCATCCTTTTGATCCTCTCAGATTTTGTTTGCACTTTCAAAAATAATAATATAACAGTTTCAAAGTCAACTGAATTAAAATTCACAAAAACAACAGAAAAGAAGTATAACAAATATTTCAACTTATAACACAACTTATAAGTTGGAGTCTAATAGTACTAGAATGAATGTCTTGGATTAGATGGGAACACTGGTTCTTGTAGCATCAAATTAAGATTAGCGCCAAATTTTTCAGAATCCAAATTAAATATTGCTCTCACGGATTGACAATTAGAAATTAGACATAACTGAGTTTGAAATAGGCACAAGAACAAGACAGGGTTGACAACTAGAAATTGGACTAGCATAACTGAGTTTGGAATAGGCACAAGAACAAACAAGAAACCAATACCAATAGGCCTTGAAATTCTGACTTTGATGACCATATGGTTTGTCAATATAGGACAGTTGAGTATGATGAAATTTAATCATGAGTTCAAAATGAACTCTCAAGGTTTATTGATGACTAAACTTATTACTTATATTTGTAATTAAACATATTATATGGCTTTTATAGTATATAGTTATTACTATATATAAACCTTTAACTAATCTGAATTAGAAATTAGTTGAAAATTTATTAGGAATAGAAATTAATTAATTTACTTTGGGCCTAAATAGCAAAGTAGTTTCCATAAGATTTAAGTTTGTCTCCCTGAGCATAAGCCAAAAATAAGGTTTGCATTGCCTGATATAGGTGATAAATAGGGTCCGCATAGGTGGCAAGGAAGAAACATGTAATTTTTACTTGTGCTAACTAGTTTCAATTTTAACGCATGGGAGGAACCATGGGCCACCCTAAGTTCAAACCTGATAAGAGGCTGGTTCAAGAGCATCACTTAAATCTTGATGCCTTACAGATTCAGCCATATATAAAAGGGCATTCAATAAATAAAATTATTCACGAGGCACAAAATCTGATGGCATGCTTGGGAGTTTCTTAGATTCAAAAAAAAAAACAATCAATAATAGTGTTCAAAATACACAAAAACCAATGTCAACAAACATCATCAAAATTCCCCAAGGAAGACCAAGATCAAGTCCATGGCCTCACAATAGATTCTCAATCTCTAAATTTGACAGGAAAATTATAAAGTGCAGAAAAATAGTGGAGGCAACCAGGCTCAATTTGATCCCCATCTAGAGTCACTAACAACAAAGCTTTGTTATCCCATGCTTTAAGTGAATTCATTTAGCCAGTACTATAGGAGCAGAGCACTTGTTTAAGTGTAAATGAGATGAATGCTATCGCTTTCAAACATAAAAAAGAAGTGCTAGTGGTACCTCTAACACCTGCAAGGGGTCAAGTGATACACCACGATTATGAAGGAGACGAACTGCAGCTTTGAACATAGGCTCTTTTCCATCTTCAGGATTCAAATACAGATCCAACAACCTGATAGAAAACAAATAAATAATAACAATAATAATAATATGAGTTGTGGAACAATTTTGCTTGAATTAGATAAGAGCATTTGATACGAAGAGAAACTTACTGCATATAGGCATCATTTCTACCAATTTCTAGACAATATTGCTCAGCAGCTTCACTATCTTCCAGCTTTCTTAAGCAAGGCAGAATAAAACATGTCTCAGGTGATGACATAGAAATTAACATTCAAAAAAAAAAAGAGGTGGGGGACCACAGGTCTAATCTTAGTGAATATGTAGCAAATGAGGTAATCAGATTAGTCTTACAAGGCCAGAATCTGTAAAACCATAGTCTCTTCTCCCATCTTCCTGTACAGGATTGCCTGCCATGCAATAATTAAATCAAAGTATGTAGAAGACAGATAATCAACTAGCTTAGACAATGCTCCCCAAAAACTGAGACTTGTGGAAGTCCGCATGATATATTTTCAAAATCAATTTCTAAATACTGATCCTCTATCACAGAAAGTAGAATGTAGGGCAGAGAAATTAGTTCACACAACAAGAAGGATGAAGATCAGAATCAAGAAGCAAATGTTAACAGTTGTAAACACAGAATCCTAGGTGCAGTTAGAAGGAAAGAGTTCGCAGTGGTTCCTAGAAGATCTTTAGTGAAATTGTTCAGAGAACAAGATGGCAGGAATAAGTAAAGTAGATCTAGGAAGAGGATGCCAATATGAAGAGAACTTCAACAGTCAGAAGTAACCATATCAGTTGGTTCTTAATTAAATTTTTAAAAAAAATTGTTCAAATTTTGAACCAGTAATTTATTCAAGTTTTCTACAACAAATATATATAGGATAGTAGATCAATATCATGCGGCCATGATTGTCCCAACTATTTGTGGCTAGCTACAAGAATCTTATTCCTCCATTAAATTTTATACAAAATTATATAACTAGAATGACATATAGGATAGTGATATAGCTTTGCAACCCAATATGATTCATATAATGAGCCCCATATACTTGGGGACAAACATCATCAGCTAATGACAATGACAAATATTTCAGAAAAAGAACATTGAACACTAGATTCATTGATTTGATAATAGAGATGAAGACTAGGAATGAAAAAGGAAAAAACCTTTTCTAGCCATAGTTCTGATCCTTCTATCACAGCAAGTATTTCTTCTGGGTCGTACAAGTCCGAAGCCTGTAAAAACAACTGCAACCTATCTCGCACAGAATATTTGTAGTACTCTACAAGTTGGGAGCTTGAGATATTCTCCTCTTGGTCTCTAGAATCATTTCCTTTTTTCTCGAGACCAATTTCAATTGTTTCAATTGCAGTTCTGGCTAAAGAAAGAGCATACAGAGTATGATATCGAGTGTCGTCACAGTCTTGGTCTTCAATCAACCATTGCAGATATCTAACCAAATGATTGAAAAATTAATGCATTAAGAAAACAATTAATCGATACACATAATTAAGAGCAATTCTAATCAAATTAAAGATATACATCGCGTGATGTCGCACCAGAAAAAATTGGATACAATTAATCAGACTAGATCAAAGAGATAAATAGAAGTGAGAATTCTTGGTAACAAAGAATAGAATTCTTTCTGAGGTTTTGAGGACAGCAAATTATCCAGTTCAAGATTGTCTTAAAGCTCTCCAGTGGTTCATGTTTCAAATAATTGTAGGCCCTAGATCAGTCGAATGCTAGTTTCTAAATTTGACTGAATGACTGCTTACCTCAAACATTCTAGGAAAAGACACAGTCCAAACATCTACATTTGCTAATACTCCCCTCACATGTGCATCGGCAGACTAGCATGCCGTAGACTCCATGTTGACTGACTTATGCTTGGAAAGACTCTAAATGCTGACACTTACAAGATTTGAATGCAAGACCATTTATAACTCCATTTAAATTTGATCGAATGGCCACTTTTCCAAAAGGTTAAACAATTAGAAGAGCCAAATTGAAATACCCTAAACCCATGATCATATCAACTTTAAAGCAATCTCAGACCATTGCCAAATAGGATATTTACAGCATTTAATTCCACTAGTTACAACAATGTAAATAATTTCTATACTCCCAGCTCTCATTTACAGGTGAAGAATCTTCTCAGTACATGTGCATCTTAGCAAGATGACAGGTAGACATATTAAGTTCAAACAACATGTAGATAATTTACTCAAGTGGTCCCACCATTCTTAAACCAACCAAGTCATCATCTTCTGTCTGTCTGTCTTTTTTTGCACTACATTAAGATATTTTCTATTAGCGAGAGGTGTAGCAAAAGACCAGGCAATATTCAAAAGTAGATCAAAATAGAATAGAAAGTAAAAATAAAATAAAAGAATGCAAGAAAGAAAACAACTATAGCAGAATGAAAGAAAGATCAAATTGAAACCATAATGTTCAAGAAATTGCCTTCAAAAGAATAAGGCAAACAACTCAACCATAATCCTAAATCCTAGACAAATACATCATGAATAGATTAAACAAACTCTAGAATTTGGGGGAAATTGATCAGACCAAAGCACATTTTGACTACACAATTTTGTTTGTTAATTCTAACCTGGTTGTTCAAGATACAATTCATGAGATTCAGTTTGGCACAAAAATCCATCAGTAGTGTGACTGGGACACCAGATTGTTGGATTAGATTTGTAATAGAAAATATTATCTGTATTTGATCTTACCAAGTTCAAAGAATTCCAACACCAAGAGAGGGGAAATGGAGATAGGTAGAGAGAGAAAGAGGGAAAATATAACTGTAGTTGAGGGTCATCATTGTATGGCAGCAAGATCAGCAAAAGGTCATTCTGGCTATAGCGGTAAAATAGGATGTTCTTTACGGTCTGAGAAATAAGCATACAAAAGGATAAGTTAAGAAAGTTAGAGAGGTGAACGACTCAACCTCTTATTTAAAGAGCATTGGAAAGACATCAGAATGTCAGATGAATGATTGCTGGCACATGACCAACCATATGAGTTTTTCTTAAACCAAAAACATATAGTTCAAACTTCAAAGTTACACTAAAATAGGAAGCTCACACATATTGTATCATTTTGATATTCAGCCATTGAATCAAATTCCAGTTCCGCCTGGATTTAATTTCATGTGAACCAATGGAGGCAACCCCATTCTGCTAGAATTTTATTTGATGTGAACTGCTGATAACACTCATTATTGTTATATGGAGAAATCAATGATAATTTATAGTCCCTTTACAGATACTTTTTGTTGTATTGAGTGGGTGGTTGATCATAACAAAAAAATTATCATGAAGGTGCATCTACATAGATATGATTAATAATTCATCATTCACAGTTAACCATCATGTATTAAATCACTTTTTTTTTTCTTCTACTATTTATGTAACAACTTTCATAAAAAGAACTGAACAATTATCTAACAAATCCTTGGACAAAAATGCTTAAATTCAAATTAATACCAAATCTAAGCTTATAAACTCCCCTCATTGGCCCACAACTTTCCATGTGAGACACTAGGATGTGATGATCTACCCTACTCAAGGTTTGACATGTTTGTCTAAGACCCAAAATCCATAGCTCAGAATCATCCTGATAGGCAGCATGTAAAATCCAATGGGAACTTCACCATCACAAAGACAATTCATTCCATACACCTGGTCATGCATAGCATTTGGTCTACTTGGTATCATTATATAACGACTTGCACAAAATTAATTAACGTATTAGGTCTGATCAATCTAGCCTAAATGTCTAAGTTTATGTTAATAATAGTTTACTTATCTAAGTTTTAAAACTCTTCATTAGTCTACCACTCTTAATATGAGACTAAACTAGGGCATGGAAATTTCTCAATTTAACATAAATCAAATGATACATAAGCTAATCATTCACATTCCTGATTCCACAGTCATCTGTTTTTGGTCTTGTGTGCATCCACTACAATAAGCACTTACACCATTCCTGATCCTAATCCTCCGACTCACCTCAAATTGAATCCTGAACCTATGTCTGTAATTATTTCTGACCTAGAAAGACTTTCTGCAGTTACTCATGTGCATGATGTTGGTACCATAAATCACAGTAGATGTACTATTTAGATGAACATATTACATTGGGACTTCATATCAAGTTGAAAAGGGAACAAAGTAATAGTAGTGTAATTGTTGCTAAGAGCTACAAACTTAAAAGCATTTACAAATCCATAAAAGAGCTCATGAATAATGGTAAAATCTTACCTCTGATGGATCTCAACCTTTCTTGGATCAATCGAAGCAAGAACGTTTTCTGCAATCATCAGTAATTTGACTAGTTACCAAAATGACAAAACAAATGCTCCCTAGTAATCATAATGTGTTAATTATCTTAGATAAAAAAATTTAAAAAGCAAATATAAAAAAAGTACAATAATCAATACATTTATGAGACATAAAACACTTTATTTAATATATTGTTCATCAATAGAAACTATACAAAAATTAGTGTAAGAAGCATCAGGGCAAATCTGCGTAGTGTAAGAAACATACATACAAATCTTCTATATAGACTTATTAGATTGAATTTAAGAAATATTAGAAACTGATCTTTTGATGCCAATGGACATGTCTGCATATGTGGATGAGACCAGATATTATATGGTGACAAACTGACAATACACTTAGGTTCTGAATGCAAGCATGTCATGCAAGAGGTTTTCTGAACAAAAGGAAATTTATGAAGGAATAGTCAAATTTTCACTAGCAAATAAATTTAGTAATAATGAGTACCTAAATAGGAAAACCATATATTTTACCATAATTTATATCCGATTCTAGAACAAGAAAATCACAAATGAAGAAGAATTTTTTGACAACAAATTTGACTCTCAAATACACAAATCCAAGGACATTTGATTTTTTAAATATACATTTAAATTATATATACATACAAGAAAAAACAAAACACTGAAAGAAGAGACAAGTGTTCAACAAATTTCAGTTAAACTTGCACCTAATAACTCTTTACAGTGACCACATATATCTTGCATTGAATCATCTACAGTTTATAAAACAAAGTAAGTGTGGACAATCCTATGTTAATTAGAAGCAAAAAAACTGAGAATCACATTTGTATTAGGAAAAAACAATGAGTCGAATTTGTAATCACATAAAAGAAACATATGTTAATCCACATTCGTTAAAGGTCATTCCAAACATTTCTTGGTGCTCATTCCAACATGGTCACACTTTTGCATCATTAAATCCAAACATTTCATCATCACAAAAGATCTGCACTTTATTTGCTATAGTTAATTAGCACAATTTGACAAGAGAAATATGAAATGGTCATCCCATTTGCCTGAAACTGCTGGGACTATTCCACAGAAACAAGCACTCAATGGTCATGGTGGTTTTATTAATCATGTTTATTCAAATATGGTCAGGTAATGTTGAGTTGATCACTGACTTAAGGTTGCATAATCTCTCCAGCCCAATCCTCAACGTCCATGCTTATGTAATAAATATAACAACAACAAAAACAATCAAACCTTATCCCACTAAGTGGGGTGGGCTATATTGATCCTTTTACGTCATTGGACTTTATCTCTTACTATATCATTATCTATATTTAACTAAATTTGAAATTTTATCCTAATTAGACATCAAGATTTTATGAAAGTGACATGGGATCCATTGCAATCACCCAATGTGTTCATAGAGTGGATCAGATATTTACTAAATGACCTGAAATTGTACTGTCATACAACATCACCACCCGGTCCAAAGCAATGTGGACTATGTTCAGGAGTAATCTCTCACAATTTGGGTTGTTAAATAAACTATTCAGACTTCGAAGCCTATATCCGATGTAATATGAAAATATCTGACTTTGGGTTTACAGAAAGACTCACTGTTTACTTTCCTAGTGCATGGTTAACAAAGGAGAAGCTATCTAATTGCAACTACAAAATAAGCAATAGGAAACCAGTTTGTTTAAGCATGGGAAATACCAGGCAAAAGCTGATTGACCCTTTTCTCTGATGTTAAAACTACAATTGCAAGCTCCTGATCAATATCTGCAATCTAAGATAGCAATGACCAACAATGTGTTAAGAAACAGTTCAAAAGGTCCAGCATTATACTCTAACTTGCAACACAATGTCAAATATAACAACCCATTCAAGATGTTCCAATATGAGATCTTCATCAGATGATTCTTGAAGTATCTTTGAAGCTTCAGTTGCAGCAATCACTGACCCAGAACTTGAATCCACAGAAGAATCTAGGGATTCATTCTCCACCAAACTAGCATGATCTTTCCACAATCCAGTAGAATAATTTTTGGCCAAGATCCGCCAAACAATGAGAGCTTGTGAACACAGTCCTTTACTAGCATACAAAAATGCAAGTGTCCTTAAATGCCTTGAATCATCTAACAACATTTCCAACTCCTCCTGAAAAGATTTGTTAGAGATTTAGACTAAGTCATCATTAAAATTGTTCCAATAAGGGAAAAAAAACTATCAGACAATGATTAATGATGAATACAAAATAGAGTTACTGGCATGACTTATTAGAGACTATTAGTGACATATCCACAAGTGAATTAAATCATGCGCTATGGGATAAAACATACCACAATACAATAATTTTCAGATGAAGCAAGCTTCTCCATATCATCAACAAGATCGAGTGCCCTATAGAGATACATCAGAAGTGTATCAACTCCTTCCCTCACTTGAGGAATTAAATCCTTATCCCGAGAAATACGTAGATACCTAAATTATGAGGAAAATTATCTGTCTGAGAGTTATATCATAAGTTCGTGGTACAAGACAAAGCAGTCGTTGGATATAGCATCATCAAGATACCTAATAATATTTTTAATTGCTGACTCCAGGAGATCAGGTTTGCTGGGTGGATTTAAAAGAAAATCCTCATCAGCAACTGTGTCTAGACCAGCTTTCTTTAGGAATATAGCTCGCTGGATAGACATTAGTCCATCATCAATTACTTCCTCAATAGGTACAGGTGGAGGATGCAACCCCCAATACCGGTTCCTTGGTACCTGAAAATTACAAGCCTTATTATTATGAACTGACCATGCAGAAGATGTAATACATTAAATGAAGAGTGATCAGTTCATGCAGTGTAATTCAGTTTTTCAATGTTGTGATGATGATATATAGTAGGCAATGGTGAGCTTGTTCAGGAAAAAAAAACAGAAGCACCCATTTACCATACAAGACAGAAATACTCGTTTATGTTGGTTACAAGTCATTAATCAAATACATATGCAGAAAATATTACTTAGTCTCACGTCCAGTCATGTTGGAAGGCATGCATAAACTAATTTTTATAAGTTCATTAATTGACTTACGTAATAATGTAAACTATCATATTGTGACACAATTGGGAACATTATCAGATAAATATATCACTAAATTCTTTTAAATTTATATCCATATTTGAAATTACTAAAATCTTCATTCAGATAGCAACTTCTCAGATTCACACCTCTAAAAGGAAAATGACTTGAAAAGATAAATCTTTAGATAAATGAATAAACATGCATTTATAAAAGTACCTTTTTTCATTCTAAAAGTGCTTTGTACGCTACAAGAACTTGGGGGCAAGGTTTAACATTTTGGACTGTGCTGAAGTTACAGTAGTTGGCTAGACCAATACAGTTTAGATACCAAGACAGAATGTCGACTATCAACATGTATCAGTGTCATAAAAAGTTGAGAAAGAAAGACACTGAAGAAGGAGAAAAAAAGAAGAGAAAGAAGTTAGGGGCAAGCTTTTAAAGTATCATTCCATGCCAGAATTCCAATCCTCACTTTATTGTGCACTGCTGATACTTGGTAAGCATTAACATATCCATTTAAGCATTCTGAAAAGAATCTAAGTGTGATTTATTCCTTTAATATCTTGTTCACTTAGTTTAAAGTAAAAACTACAACAATCAAATGGTCAAATAAACTAAAATTTAAAATTTCTCATATTATATTGTTACTAGTATGCAACATGTTATGGAATGGATTAAAGTATGCCAACATGTTTCAAAATGACTATACCAATTAATAATTGAATTGAAATGAATTTACTCTTTATTTCACCCCGTGTTGCAATAAATTCATGATTTCATACAAGTTTCACTCCTACAATCATCTTGAAGTAAACTTATTTATAAAATTAAAATTATATGATTTAAATAATTAATTGAATTAAAATTTTAGAGAAATAAAAGGTAAAAAACAATAACCATTACTTGAATTCATATTGATGTCAGTAGCATGCCAAGGCATGCCATGTGTTGGCAACATGGCATTCATTGGCATATAGGAAAGATTACTCGTGCGTGCCAATCAATATCATGTTTCGATGATTTATCAAAACGATACATTTTGACTAGACCACCAGATCTCAAACCATTCTTTAGGGAAGCATATCCAAATCACCCATAGAATAAATAAATACCCTTAGAATAAACAAATACCCATTTTATGGTTAAACATGTTTTGGGTATGCAATGATAAAAGCTAAGAATATATATCATTATGACTCATGTATGCGGTGGTAGGTTTCAAGATTATTTGTTCAAAGGCCTACAAAGGTGTGATCTTCAAATAAAATGTAGGCATAGCAGAAAGTGAGGCGCCAAGTGCAATTCTCTATTCTCACATCCCATGGCAGGGCATATGAGCCAATGTCGTGGATTAACTGACATGAACGGCTTCGATGTTTTAGGTAGGGGAAAATGTCAAGAAGGCAAACCCTAATGAACTATGGTCGATCATTCTGATAGTGGTAGGTTGGTTTCAAGAATGCCTGGAAACCTTTTGAGTGTATGCAAGGGTGCTCACATGGCTGTATGATTAAGAGTCATTCAATGGTGCAAATACTCCTTGGGTAGTGCTACATAGGTCGGCAAATGCAGTTCCTTATTCCCAAATCACCGTGTCTCTATTGAACATTCCATTTAATGAAAATAAATATGTTGAATGAGATGATAGTAGGTCTAAGCCTATTTTGTGTAGCCACGCCATGAAGATCGAGCACTAGTATGAGCAACAAAGTAAAGAAACTAGGAAGTCCCATTAATTTTTGTGTCTTGAGATAAGGGTCTATTCACATTGTTAATTGGGAGCTATTTAAGGCAAAGATGGAAACAATGATGTTCTTAATCCTCCTTAGTACCATGTCAAAGCACTGAATCAATGTGCTATGCGTCAATAGGGATGTGAAAGGAAGCCATAAGCATTAATACCATGTAATGTGATACTCTAGCACTTTGTGAATTGATAGTTGGGATGATTTTTAAGTGTGAGCTAAACGCACAATTCTAATGTGCAAAAACTGTTGAGATAGTGGCTCAATCCATGTGTATGCCAATGAGTTTTCGGCAATCACATCCTAGAAATGGTGAGATCAATAAATTTTTGTTTCAAAGAAGGTTGTAGATATGGGCTCAAGGAAGTTGTATCGTAATAATTTCAGACAGTGTACAAAGTAAAAATTATTTTTTAAAAAAAAAGTTCAGCCTTCAGTCACAGGGATGATAGTGTCAAAGCCATTTCAATTCACCATCACCATGCGGATTCTTTTAAGTGTAGCACTTAAAGGTGGAAAAGAAGGATGATGTAGCACTTAAAGGGAAAAGAAGTGTAGCACTTAAAGTTGTATCGTAATAATGTTCGGACAGATTACAAAGTGAAAATTAATTTTTTTTAAAAAGTTCAGGCTTCAGTCACAAGGATGATAGTGTCAAAGGCATTTCAATCCACCATCGCCATGCAGATTCCTTTAACTGTAGCACTTAAAGGTGGAAAAGAAGGATGGGAAGAGTAAAAAGAAGATAGACTCATCTAAAGGCTTTGTATTGACTCTGAAGTCTGAAGTGCTTATGCGAAGGACAACAGACAGTCGAGAATTATCACAAGTTCATGAAACAAAGCTTGATATATTGAGATTGAAAAGCTTAATATATTGGGAAGATAGTTGTCCTTGGCAAATAAAGTTGCACAAGGAGCTGCACAGATTATTGAAAATAGCAACCCAACAACAAAGAATTGTCAAGGGTCTAATTTGTCATAATGTCAACTAATTAAATGCAGGAAATAATGTTTTTTTGTCATAGTCTTTCAGAATTTTTTTGCTTCCCCAAAAGATACATGTAAGCCAAATCATATCACAATAGTTTGATCTTTTATCAAATATTAAATAATAAAATAAATAGGCCAGCCAAGTGCACTAAACTTCCAAAATCTCATGTTACTAAGAGGAAAAAGGGCTAAGGCTCCTCACCGCCTACAAGAAAAGAAAAGATTGCATCCATGCTAGACAGGCTAACATTCAGACAGGCTAATATTTATTTAGTTTAAATAAATATTATCTCCTATACTCTCCATATGGCCTTGGTCATTATAATGCATCTTGGAATCAAATAATAATATCCAAGACCATGCAAAGCAAATCTACGTGAAGAAGGAGAATGTCCCACTAGAGTTTGTGATAATTTTCCAATAGTTGTCAATCAAAACCTTACTGGTTATCCATCCAAATGCTCTGGGATTGCACAACAGACAAGGAATCAGTATCAGTCAAAAAAATATTTCAAAGTTTCAATGATGAAAAAAAAAAGAAGATTTCATGAAGAAAAAAACTATGAGATTCAGATTGCAGCTATATATATATATATATATATATATATAAAAAGAATCAGTACAGAATAACAAAACATAGGTGTGTCTGTCCAATCAATGTAATATCAGATTAAAATTTTAAGAGGAAGGGTGGAGAGAAATGACTATTTCATTGCCGACTCAACTGCTTAGCAGCTTAAGAGAGAAATCCTAATCATCAAGGATTACTTCAAGAAATATTTCAATGAAGTTCAACTAGGATTTTTTTGCAAAAATAAGCAGAATGTACCAGATGTGACCAGAGATTTGGGTCCCGCATAATGAATGGGAATATTTCAGGAGGCTGCATGGTTTCTGAGAGCAAGAAATGGTTGACTGCTTCTTCAAAATGCAAGTCAAAAAGCAACAAGAAACCTAATTGGGCATGCACAAACGATAGCAATTCCTTAGTAATTTCTCCTTCAGATTCAAGCTCCTCCACCAAACAAATAGCTTCATTAATTTTTTTCTTTCTCAATAAATTCTTAATCTGTTCTTCAGCTGGCAATTTACGATAGCAAATGACCTGAGAAGATAAATGAATTTTAATCAGAAAAAATACATTAAACACATCAGAAATGATGAAAAACTCCACTTCACTTAATTCAAGCAATTTGATGTCTATTAAACAATGAACTGTTCATTAAAAACTTTTGGTTTAATAAGGACAGCCCCATTAAAAAGAGATATGTTAATTGGTAAATATTCAAACTAACTATGGAGGACACCACTGAAGCTAAAAAAAATAGGATTCCCTTGAAAAAAGATGGCAGAAATAGAAACTTACAATCAGGAAGAAAGTTTTACAGCAGAGTGCAAATGGCAACTAAAAGAAGGGATGCAAAATACTAAATCATCTTGACTTGACTTGTAATGAAACAGAAGCATTGTTCTAAAAAGGGGCCAAGGCAGCTGGCTGCCTAGGCAATTTGATAGTTGACCACATCCCGTAATATGTAATCCACTTCAGGTGGGTGTTTTTGAAAGAAAAAATAAAAAGTCCAGGCACATCACTTAATGAGCTCAAGCAGCTCAGGTGAAAATATTCTGCAAACCCGTGTAGCTGCATAAATTTCTCCTCTTCTATTGCAGCAGATTGTAAAATGTTTCTGCATCATGGCAAGGTATCCATCATCTTTTTTCCATTATCCTTATTCACTTGTTGCTGCTGTAAACCCTTTGATTTTACATATTTACAAATTGTTTGATTGGATATATGGTATTCTCTTATGCAATCTATTGTGCCATGTCTTTAACTTCCTTATCATTAATTTACTTGCAATTGTGAACTTGTTTCAAATCATTAATATGCTTTACTCTTTGATATATATATTAGTCATTTACAATATTTACATCAATTTAACTATCATTTTAATATCTTTTGATGTTGACTGCATGTGCCCCCCATACCTCATATATACTATGCAGTGAGCCAAGCATCAGCTACCTAAAACTCATGTATACAACACAAACATGAGTCCTAACTATTCAAGATGCGGCTACACTAATGTAATTCATATATCTGATTATTACAAATAAAAGGCAGCCCGGTGCACAAAGCTCACGCTAATGCAATTTCCCAAGAAGCATCGGACCACATTGGATTTATTGTACACGGCCTTACCAGCATTGCAAGAGGCAATTTCTACAACTCAAATGTGTGACCACAAGATCATATGGCAGTAACTTTACCGTTACATCAAGGCTCCCCTTCATGTCTGATTATTACAAACATCAACCAAAAACTATTTATATGCATTTGATAAGTAAAAAAAAAACTATGTTTTATAAGACTCTAAGTAATGTAGAGGGTAGTTCAAAGAAATTGACATGGAAATTTAGGCCTTTATGGTTCCACCCAAAATAGTCATTTTTCACAACAGATTTTGCACACTATCATCTTGTTTTTTAAAAAAAAACTAAAATTTATAGTTTTTTATAAGCTTACAAACTTGGCCTAGACTAACCCTTACTTTTACTCCATCTCATCCTTAAATTAATATACACAAAAACAATCCACTGCAACTACCAAGCTCATATCTTGGAAAACTAGGGTTTTAATTGTTGGACTCTATCTGTATAGGCAAGAATTACTATCACACCAATATCCATGCTGGCAATTCTGACCTTCAGACTTAAAATTTTCCAAGTAAGCATCAAATAATACAAAACATTATCCTAGGAAACTATAGTTTTATGCATCACTTGCAGTATTAATATTATATTTTAAGTATGGCATATAAGCATGAGCTTTCTTTTCAAGCTTTTCTTCTGAAGTCAAATGTTTTTAATCTTCTGATTATCAGAGCACATTTAAAAGTCTGTCAGAAAAAATCTAGAAACTTGAAAAAACAAATTTCCTCTCACAAAACAAGCACACGACAAAACGGATAAAGTGAGAGATCAAGAGGCATATCAAAAAAGGGAATCTGGGATTTTAGTTCATACTTTTATATTCTAGCACATAGCACTAGAATATTGGAGTCAGTCCTAAAATCAGAGAAGCGATAATTAATTACATTGAAAATCATTACAATCTCAGACAGTACCTACTATTCCTTGGGTACAGTAAGTAGAGTTACCAACAGTATTCTTAAAGCCGAGAAGCATCTAATCCAGCACCTCCAGGAAAGGAATCTGTCATGACCAACTTATATGATAAATATGACCCATTGACTTGTCAGGCCCAACCAACAGCTCCAAATAAAGTCTCAGTTAACATTGGTTCCCTCATCTAAACTTATAAAACATAGTTACTCAATTATGACCAATCCAGCAGTAGAACAGGAAATAAAACGGACCTGAATTGCTCTCCTAGTTGATTTCACTCACAGATCACATATTGCATTGCTTAAATGTATAATTGTGGTTCACCAAGTTGTTGTCTATCTCTTAATAGTTTTGAGGTTTAACCAGTTGACTTAGGTAACTCAAACCATTAAGCTTGGCCAAATCAATGCCCAGGCCAACATACGGTTTGATCAACTGATCCAGTGGACAACCACTAAACTAGTGACTTGGAACTCCTGTTCAATTTTCAGTTCATTTTTTGAAAGTTTGAAACTATGTTATAAAGCTTCTTTATTGGCATGCAACTCAAGATGTACGACAAAAGTGGAGTGTCACAATTTCCCATTCTTAAAACTTAACATCCTATGACTCAAAGTTCAACTCGTAATGCAGGAACATCACTAATCAACATCGTGTGAGACCAAATGGTGGTTACACATCATACAAACAACCCTTTCCAACACCTCATCATGTCCACAATCAATTGTCACAATCTACTTAGACAACAGAGCTGGCTGAATAAATTGTCAAATCTAACATCCAGCTCAAAATGTTTAAGCTCGAATTAAAAGTAGCCCAGTCAACTAATCTTATTTTCTTCATTAGCCCATAACTAACCAATGTACCTAGCTAGGTTTTGCAAGAGTCATAACTTTTGTATTCTCATTCTACGTTTGCTATCATTTACTTTTCAAACTTATTTATGTTGTTACTCGACATCTATTTGACCTGAAGAAAACATAATTCAAGCAAATCCTCATATCTCCTTTCCTAAGAAACTAAGAAATAGGTTTGTGTACGGTTGAGGATTTCATCACCTCTGCGGACCCTTACCCATGTGCTTGCCAATTTGGGTTTCTGTTGAACTCCCTCTCAGTGGTGTAGGGCAGTCATGAGGGGACCGCTAACGTGGTGGTACCAAGTTTTAAGAAATAGGTCCGTGTAGTTTTCAATCATATATAACAAGATTTGCAATGACAGGTCCAGACAACCAATATTCAACATAAACACAAAGGGAATGAGGTAATGTAGAAAAAGAATAAAATACTTTTTCCGAACATGGATTAGAAGCTACTATTATGAGAAAATAGTAAATTCATCCATTCTTACTAACATTTATCCGAGGACACTAAAAAATTTTAGTCATTTTATAGTTTTGAAACTTACCTACCTTATGAGGTGTTGCAAACACAATCATACTTCCTCTGCCCTGATCATCATTTGCCACAATACAGTGTCCAGTACCTGGTTTGGCATTTGATACTGACTGCACACATGCACCAGTCTTTCGCCTGAACAAATCCATCCTACCATCATTTGCAATGACAATATAGGAAGGTATCTCCCCTATTGAGTCAGGTATATATTGGAAAATCAAACTTCCACCAACTGGTTGCCCAGAATTGTTAACAATCACGCCAACGTTGTCAACCAACATAAGAGCCTCCTTGTTTCCCAATAAAGATTTTAGCTGAGGTGGTCCTGAAGATTCTGGAAGAGAAAACAGAGGGGTGATACTGCCATCAGTAGTAGAGAACAGTGTGTAGCCCTCTAGATTACCAAGAATGATTGAGTTCCCCAACCATGCCATTGTCTTAACATCATCAATGCCTGGAACTTCCTTGAGACGTACTGAAACATTGCCAATGTCGGAATTGACATCAGTGCTTACAGGTACAAGGAGCTCCATAAGAACAATTTTTTTTGCTGCAGCAGCCGCAATAAAGCAGCTATCACCTCCTCTCTGAGGCTCCAAAATCCTGGAAGCTATGCCATTTGCCCTGATACTGCTTCCTAATTTCTGAAAAAGCTTCTGCCCTGGGCTCAAAATTTCAGCTTTGGAAAGCCAATCTCTCAAGGGCCCCGATTTTGACTCCTCGGAAGACCAACTACTCCTCGCAACAGCCGTCACATCTTTCAAGAAGCCCAATTTCCGTACAGGCTGCAACAAGAGCAAATCCACCAAGAATACCGACCCCTCCGAGAGCAAAAGGACCGACCCGATCTCAGAGAGAACGCGAATTGATTCGACGATACCAGACCCGACAGACACGGATCGAATAAATTCCACAGCACCTTTACCCGAATCAACGCCGGAGCCGGACGATGTCGAAGGGGGAACCGAGGAGACCAAGATGATCTTACCACCACCGGTGCCGATGTAGACAAGGGTTTGCGACTCGGAAGCGTCGAAAACGGATAGCGCACGGATCTTGAGAGGGGCAGAGGGAGGCAGCCCGAGGGACTTGGCGGGATCGAATTCGACAAAGGCTTCGATAACCAACCGATCCTTGGACCGGAGGGTCTCCATTGGAAGGGGAAGAACCTACGGATCGAGGAAGACAGCCATGCAAATGCTGAATTGGACGTTATAAAATCGATCTTCGAGGAGTGTAGGGAAGAGATGGGAGCTCTAGGGTTCTCCGCCTGGCTTCTTGGCTCCTCCTCTGTGAGTAGAAAAGAAAAAGACTAGTAGGTTTCCAACGACTAGTAGTTCTACATCGACCAATGCATAAATAATAATAATATATAAATTATATCTATAAAATGTTATTACGTATGTTTTTCTTCAAGATTGGAGCTTTATTTCGAAAATTGGTGTATTGTCATTTAAAAAAATACAATGCTCATTGGATATTTCTTGAGTTAAATTAAAGGCAAGTTCATTTGGGCAAAAATAAAAATGACACCTTAAATTAAGAAAAATATCATATGAGTATTTAAAAACTAATACAATATGGTTAGGATGAATTTATAGTTTAGAATTTAGAGTTTACCTACTATAACATATATAAGCTATCTAATAATTATTATAATGCGTAGAAGCTATCCAATAACTATTGTATTATATTTAGAATATATATAGGGTTTAGAGTGGTAAAAGTTACATAATAGCTTATACAACTATTTTAAAGTCCTCAGAGCATAGCACAGATGGAGAGTGCATGGTTCTGTGGCCGAGAGGTCCAGGTTGATCCTCGGGGTGTCACTGCCTGAGGTTAATGTCTCCGTCATGCACCTTCCACCTGTGTACCTGCATTTATCTCCCTCCATATCCGTGGGACCGGCTCTAGGGGCCACTGATGTGGCGGTTCCACATTTTTTATACAACTATTTTAAAGTGATATTGATTAATTTAAAGAGAATTTGATTAAATTTAAATAATTTAATTAATTTGAGAAATAGTATTTTGATATAATAGTAGTCAAAACCCTTAAATTTATCATAAACATGTTACAATAGCTATTGAGTAGTTTTTATACATCGTAGTAATTAATAAGTATCTTTTACATGATGTAAATCTTAAATTTACTCTAAATTATTATAGCAACTACTCAGTAACTTTTATATATGGTAATAGCTAGCTTAGTAAACTCTAAATGCACCCTAAATATAGTTTCTATAAATTATAGTAGTTACTCAGTAATTTCTATCGATAGCTATTACAATAGCATTGGATCAAGAGATATTAATTTCAAGATAAAATTATTGAAATGATGCCCTTATATTTTTTTTATTTTTTTGAAAATATCTCTTCAAGATAAAATTATTGAAATGATGCCCTTCTATTTTTTTTATTTTTTTGAAAAAAAAAAGCGTCTTATGAAATTTGGATCCCCTTTTAATTTTTCATTCATTTCATTTCATCTAATTAATGAGGATATAAAATATCTTAGTGCCGGACACATCTCATTCGAAAGGTCAGGCCATTAGATTAGGATAAATACCTTCGTAATTTATCTCCTTCCCATAAATATAGAGTTGACTAAAGAAATCACTACCGTGACGACATATTCCAATTAAGAAGATGGAAACTTCATATTCCAATTAAGAAAAGAGGGATAAAATAAATAATAAACGGCACAAAGTGAATTAGTGAAAGGTAAGTTATTTAATATTTAATATGAAAGGTATTTGGCTATTTGCCCGTAAATTTAGTATTTTATAGTCCATTCGAAATTGAACACTTCAAGTTATACTACAAAAATAATCAGGTTTACCGACGGAATATACCGACGAATTATTATTTCGTCGGTCATCTCCGACGGAAATTAGATTCCGTCAGTAATCTCCGACGAAATCTAATTTCCGTCGGAAATCTTAAATATTACCGACGGAAATCTAATTCCGTCGGTAAAATTAGAATATTACCGACGGAAATTTAATTCCGTCGGTAATATTTTCTGACGGAATTAACTTTCCGTCGGTACAATGCT
>JBBMJZ010003711.1:0-11897 GCA_037833815.1 Zingiber zerumbet | reverse complement strand
TATATATAGTAAACTATTAGTAAATAATATTTTATTAAATAATTAATTTTTAATATATTTTTTATTTGTAACGAACTTCTCTTATAAATATATATAAATTGCTACTTATAAGATATATGCATTATATATTTTTTTTAATAGAGGTACTCATCTTCCTACTCGTTTTAGACATGTGATCCTACAAATATTTTTCATCAGCCAATAGGAATAAATTAAGAAGAGTTTATGAAAACTCATGCATTGCACCATAATTAGGATTCGACCTAAATATTTAATTAATTATTTAAAGAATCTAACCGCTGTATCATAATTTCGAGACATTCTTTGTTTATTAAGAGGAGAGAGACTCTAATAGTCATTATATTTTAGAGATCCATAAATGAGTTTTGAAAATTTTATAATTCAATAATATTATAGAATAAAGTTATCATTTTGATTTTTTTACTATAAATTAGAGGATATATACTCTCTCTATATTTTCATGTTGGTATGAAGTTGTATTGGTAAAGTAATTTATTTAATCTAGTTATGTATTATCTAACATAGGTTTTTAAAGTTTTTATTAATGATTTTCTTTATTATGGTGATTATTGTAATTCATTAAATTATATCTATGTCATAGGTTTTATTTAAGGTTATAATAAATGTTATTCATATTATCTTACTATTTTATTAAGAATCTAAATATTTAATAACTAATTTTAGTAGAACTTAAAATAAAATTAAGTTAATATATTTTTTTAAACACTAAAAGTAATTATAAGGCTTATTAGTAATTATCTTTTATTATTTTATATAAAAAAAATATGCACTATCATAGTTCTCTTTAGTCTCACATTTTAGATAGGTAACACCATGAGTAGAAAATTATATAAATACCTTGGGCTAGCGACGTTAGAAAATATATCTTTCTTAATTTTTTAGCTAAAATTAAGTGTGATTATAATTACTAGCCAAAATTAGCTAGGTTTGATCTATAATGTTTAATTTTTTAATGGCCAAGGTCATAGTTGGCCAGTAATTTTAATTTTTTATAGGTCAAAATTATATTTGGATGATAATTTTAAAATTTTATTGACCAAAGTTAAATTTTATTGATAAATTTAAATTTTTTATTATCCCAAGTTATATTTGACCAGTAATTTTAATTTTTTATCATGATTGCATTGCACTAATACATGATCTAATATATCCTTACCAAGCCTAATTTATCGATATGGGATGTATGTATTTATACATTATATTACACACATATACAACGTGTGTACGGTGTGCGTGATGACTAGTAAATAATAAAGCTCTTTGAGTACTTTTAATTAAAACTTAAACTAAAAAAATAGACTTGTAAAATTAAACTCATTAACAAACTAAAAAAAAATATTTTTTTAAATAATTAAACACGGTTAAATTAAAAAAAACAATAGCGTCTAAATAATTCAATTTCGAGTTTAGACTCAGGTTTAAAAAAAAAAAATCGAATTTGCACATCAGCTTCATTAAGTTTATATTCAACTCTATTCTATCTTACCAAATAATCCTAAGCAATATAAATGTTGAATAAGGTCGACCCATTTACTATCTTAATTTTAAGAAAAAAAAATAATTTATATAAAGAGATCATTTTTAAGGTAAAAATTAAAAAACTATAATTTTTTTTCACAATTGTTGTGAATTCGGATGGGTTCACAATTTTATTTTATTTTTCACAATTTTTCTTCTTCTATTTTTCCTATAATGTTTTTAATTTTTATTTTAATATTTCATTATTATCCTTCTAATCTTAATCTTAATATTAATATACATAAAATATCTATTTTTTAAAATTAATTACCCTTGAAAAATCAAAATAAAAACTAATCGCTTCACCCCACGCTGCCTCTCGTCATTTCTCTCCTTCTCCTTCTCCTTCTCCTTCTCCGTTCGGAATGACCATTCCACTCCACAGTGCCTAGTGATAGTGAGAGTAATAAATACTCCTTGCCAGTTGCCCCACCCCGATTGTCTCCGTTCCCTCCCCTCCTCTCGCCTCTCCTTCTTCTCCCCTAAGAAAACCCCCAAACCGCCATCCATAAAGCAGACTGAGATGGCCTCCGCCCCTTCGTCCCTGCATTCTCTTCTCTTCATCCTCCTCTTCGCCGCTCTCTTATCACGTTCAGCGGAGGTGAGTTCTTCTCCGCCATTCACCACCTCTGGATTTCCATTTCCGGCGCTAATTGTGCAGGCTTTCCTCTGATCGCAAGGCGGGCGGGCCGACAGCGTCGATGCGGCCGTCGTCGGCTTTGCCGGGGCTGAAATCCTCGCTGATCGACGAGGCCAGACGGAGGCGGCTCAGCAACTTCCGGATATGCTCGCTCTGCACCTGCTGCGGCGGCCCCCACGGCCTTTGCCTGCCCTCGCCCTGCTGCTACACTATCAACTGCAACATCCCCAACCGGCCCTTCGGCTTCTGCGCATTCACCCCCAAATCCTGCAACTGCTTCGGGTGCCACCTCTGAAACAATCCCTAAATTCTAATCTCCGATTGCTTGCTCATTAGTAACTATATGCCGGGAGTAAACTGTTCTTTATAATTATACTACTAGTTTTGCTTAATTGGTGTTATTGGTTCGCCTGTGCGCTGCAATTGCATAGGGGAATCGTAAAGTGTTTGTGTTCTGTTTCCTGAAATTGTATGAAATTCAGTCCAGTCAATGTCGAGGAATGCAACAAATGTGAGATCTGACAGGAAGTAACCTAGTCTGTGCCTTGTTTCATAGTCGTGTTCTAGCGGTGGCCGTTTCAATCTGATGCAATTTTCCAGTCGAATCGACTGGTCCAGTCCGGTAGGGTTTTGGAAAAATCTGTCTGGCACAGAGTTACTTGTGTCGTTGGCTGTGCGATGCAGCATATCAATGAGGGAGCCTGGCAAAGGCATTAGAGGTGGGTGGGAGTTGGCTGAGCGGCATTAAAACCTATAATTATGGAGTTGAGTTGGCAGTGTGGCTCTTGTGGGTGTCAGCTACTTAAAACATCATTATTTATTAGGAAGGCCTCCTGCTTGGTTGGACTCATTTACTCGCTGAGAAATGCTAATTCAAGCGCTAGCTTGTATTAAATTCTATTGCAGAAAATGTGGTGGTTTTTTAGAGGAATGTAAGGGCGTCTGTAACACAATAAACACATCATGCGTCTTGTGCTGAGATCATTGAAGGAAGTGCCTGTTGTTTCGAGGTCTCCTCCCTCCGCCATCAGAAAATTCAGACTCACAAGATCCTGGTGTTTAATTAGACTTCTGTCTTCTTCAACTGTAGAACTAATGACCCACAATCTTTGTTTTTTCAATCCGTAAGTATGCATGTCAAGGAATGCTTTTTTTTCTTCAAGAGGGGGAATCTCGTTGACCGTCCTTCTCCATGTGCCCGCAGTGCCTCTTTTTTACTCGCATGTCTGCCCATTTAGCTGCTGGGGGTTGGATATGACAATCTGAATTCGACGGAGGTAGCATTCCGTCGTCATACCACCGAAGCAATTTCAGACTTACTTGCAGATTGTCCTTAGAATAATGTCATTCTGACGACATGTCCCAAGGTCCAAGGAGAAACTTGCATGCGAAAGCTAAACACGCTGTAAAAATCAACGGATGAGCATTTCCACATCATCTTGGATGACAAAATCCTGATCATTTTATTTTGTGTAAGCTAGGCAAGGAGGCTGCTCACTCCGGTTAAGCGCCCTTCTTGGTCTAAAGATAGTTAAACTATCAAACAAATCATCTAAAGTTAACTATTTCAATGGCACTCGATGAAATCCAAATTTTGACTTGGATTTGATTCGTGGACCCAAAGGTGTCGGGCCAATTAATGCTCATCTTTGTGAAAAGAAAGAGGGAGAGATTATAACTCTTTGACCAGAAAGTGTATTCCTAATCCCTATCAGTACAATTGTTAGCTATAAATCAGATCTGCACGAGGATTTTTTTTTTGTTTTATTTAAAAACCACAACGCCTAAACTAAACATGTCCTGAGCTGAGAGTTACTAAGTGCCTCTCTAATGTAAAATTTGTGAGAAATTTTTAAAATAAAAAAAACTGAATAAAAAAAGCTTGAACCAATGTAAATATAAGATTTGAGCTTTATAGTTCAAGAGCAGTAGTGAAAACTCAAAGCTGCTCTTTTGTATTGAAATTGATGTATATGCATAGAGTCATGCAACTACATGCTATAAATTATATCATAAAAAAGTCCACTAAGAGCTTTAACCATTAGAGATGTGTTAATAAAGTTTTATAATATTGACATGATATATTGAAATTATATAAAAAAGCTCATTTATAACTTTACCAATTGAAGATGCCCTAATATTTGTATCGATTGTTAGCATGACAATTTACTAAATCACTAATTCTAAGTTTGAAATATCTAAATTATGTTGATAAATTTTAAAATTATTAAAATCATGTACTCAATATCTATTTTATCCCTTCACATTTACTGAATGATTTTTCGAATCGATTGAGGTATTGTAGCAATTGATTTAGTAATATTTTTTCAAATTGATGAGGTATTGTAGTAATCGATTCAGTAATATTTTGTGACGATGAATAATTTTCTCAATTGATTGTGGTACTATAACAATCTTCATCTATAAATGATTGATGGATCTAGTCTAGATCCTAAAAAGCATCATTAAGCGCTGCTTAAGCGCGCTAAAGCGTGAAGTGAGGAAGAAAAGCTTCGCTTTAGGTGAAAGCGGAGAAAAAGCAATCAAAGTATATTTGGCCGAATTAAGCATGATTAAGCGTGCTTAATAGCGCTTAAGCGTGATTTTTTATTTATAATTTTAATTGATTAGTAAATTTTTAAAGAGCATAAGAAAAAAAATTTAGAGAAAACGAAGAGACACAACGTCTCTCAACTCCTGAGAGAAAAACCATAATCTGCCATAAACCCCCTATCTGTCTGCTATCGAGAAAACCTAGAGAAAGCGATCGGAAAGTATTACAACTTGTCACCGACTTCAAATTTTGCAAATGAATCGGGGGTGGGGTGGTGGCGACGGCGGCAGGGGCGACGATGACAGGGGTAACGATTTTTGTCCGATCTTGTCTTCTTGTTTCCTATCCATTCTCCGCTTCTTTGCACAGTTAGTCTCCCTGGCGTTTTATTGAAATTTCGTTGATCGACCTCTCTCTCGAAAGCAGGTTTCGATTTGATCGCCACTCTCTGATATGTGATTCATGGTCATCTCTGGTTTTACAGCCAACAAGAGACATTAATGCTAATATTATAGGGGAGCCCGAGAAAACAGGTTTGTATCGGATAATACGGAAGATGCGATGAATGAAGATGAGGATATTGTATTAGAATCAGATAAGGAATTAGATAATATCTAGTTTTTTATGTTCTTTATTGTGAAAATTGAAAACTAATGGATATTATAAACTTTGTGACTTTTGCCTTTCTAAAAATGTAAGAAATTTATGCATGAACCTTAAATTTATCATGTTTAAGTATTATTTGATCTATTTATTTGTTTAAGATAATTAAATTTTAATTAAAAATAAAAAAATGCTTTTTACGCTTTAAATTGTCCTAAGCTCGCTTAAGCTTATAAAGCTTGATGCTTAGACTTAGCGCTTCTTCGCGTTTTGCGCTTTTTAAAACATTGGATCTAGAGACATCGGAATGACTGGAATAAAGACCTATGTAATTGACTAGTGCTCTTGAATCTATCCTGTTGGGAATATAATTAAAGTTCTACATTGGAAAGACATGAAAAAAGATTATCGATTTAAAAGAGATGAAGATATTTCCTTTGTAAGAGGTCTTTTGGATATAGTCTAAAAATAAAATCATGAGCACTTAGGCCTAAAGTGGATAATATCATACAATTGTGAAGATATATGAATTCTTTTGATTACAACAAATGGTATAAGAGTTATGGTCCAGACTGGATGTCATGTGGCGAAGCGTTGAACGAAGTCGAGGGGAAGCCTAGAGTAGGTCAACAGTGGTCATGTGGGGAAGCGTTGAACGAAGTCGAGGAGAAGCCTAGAGTAGGTCAAGAGTGATCGGATGTGGATGCTTGTGGGGAGGCCTGAACCATGAGAGTAATGGTGATCCTTCATTTGAAGGGATGATTGTTGGGAATACAATCAAAATCACACATTGGAGAGACATGAAAAAAAAAATCATGGGCTTAAAATGGATGAAGATATCTCTATTGGTATGAGGTCTTTTGGATAGAGCTAAAAAATAAAACTATGAGGGCTTAGACTCAAAGTGGACAATATCATACCAATGTGGAGATATGTGAATTTTTTTTGTTCCAACATATTCATGCATTCAAACACCATTGTGATACATCATATTGAGCACAACGATTTTTTAACTCGATTCAGGCTTGAGAAATGATGTCGAAAGGTCATTATAAATGATACGACAATGATGATTACTGACCGACATCACAAATGAGATCCTTAGACTCTCCCCTTTCTAAACATATAATTCTTTTTTATTTTTGGAATGACTAAGTTCCATCAACTAGTTTAATCCAAAAGTAGTTGATGGATCTAGAGACTTCAGAATGACCCAAAATTATATTCTATGTACTCGGTTAGTACTGCTAAATATATCCATATCCTTAAACACCATTGCAATACACTATATTGAGCACATTGATTTTTTCAACTCGATTCAGGGATGAAAAATGATGTCAAAAGCTTATTTTAAATGATACGACGATGATGATCACTGCCCTCAAATATCATTGCTCATAATACAATGTATTGCAATGATGTTTGAGGGCATGGATACATTTAGAAGAACTAGTCGAGCAAATATGTTCTTATTCCATGCTATTCTGAGATCTCTAGATTCATTAGTCACTTTTGGAAGAAATTTGTTGACAAACCTTAGTTGATACGGGATGTTACAAGAGGACCCAAGTATGACATGGTAGTTAAAGTCAAGATGAGGTGGCAGTTCAAGTCAAGGGGAGGTGGCAGTCAAAGCTAAGGGTCACTCTCGATGGGGCTTGGCTCTTTGCCCAGCGCTAAGGTCCTCAGTACAAGGACGACCGACCTAGTAGCAAGGCGGACCTAAGGGACCTAATTGTCCATGCCTATGCTAAGACATATATTATATATTCAATCGTCCAAGAGCCGATCGAGTTTAAGGGATAGCCAGTCTACCACAGGTGCGGTTGGCCATATGACAGGCCAGATTCAAGAGATCCAACTTCCCACTTCGCCGCTATGCCTACAGTATATGTTAGTTCGATCCAATTGTCGACCGGTAATAATGTCGATTGGATTTATACAACTCAGCACACCCTCCTCTCATATGTACAAAAGATAAATATATAAAGCAACTCTCATTATACGCTTGGTTAGACTTCCAGAACTCACTTTAGAAGCAAGTGCCCTGGTTTATGGCTAGTCAGTCATATAACCGATCTAACCTAGATTTTGCTTCACATTGCTATCACATCAGATCTCTGGCATCACATAGTACATGATCGAGCGACTTAAAGATGGGCAGTTATACAGTCACTTGGTTAATAAATCTGGTCAAGATATACCTAGGAGACAACTATATCAGAGAATCATAATAACTTGTCAGAGAATAACAACTGTTTGTTAGTGAATATTCTTCTATTGTTATATAAGCATTCAATGGAACCTTTCTCGAAGGTGACTATGCTTTTCATCAGCCGACACATTATGACCAGCATATTTCTTCAATCGCCTCATTTATGACATAAGTTACAAAGGTACACACGGGTAACAGAAGATTCCTCAGACTATGACTATCCGCCTCCCAGGCTGTACATATTCCCTTACTCGACAGCTTCTGACACTCGACATTCTCTGCTATCTCATGATTACGGAGGTTATGAGAGGTGATATATAAAGGGGGTCCTCTCTATTGACAAGATACGCTTTTACGTCAGTCTCATCTATGCCCGAGTCTTTACTATTCATCTCTCCATTTTTCGCTAGGCCATGTAAGGATCTCGAGCGCAAAATAAGACAAGCGCAGCAGAATATATTTTCAAGATCCTTCCAAAAGATACATGCGAAGGAAACCGCATACCAGTTGGATTTAAAGTTCTACCTTTGTTGCGTAAACACGAACTTCCAACAACAACTTTATCCTCGTTGGATCTCAGCACGATAAGTGTTCGCATCTCTTTCGGCATCCACACGAACACGTTTTGTCCATCTCACGAACTAACAAACTTGGAGAAGAAAAATCACCTAAGGTTGTGCTAGCAACCAAAACAAGGAGGTTTCGACCAAAGAGGAAAAAAGATTAGAAGAAGAGCAAGAACACAAGTCTATATCATGAAATGAATCAAAGCCCTTTTGTACTCATTCAATTAATTGCCTTAATGTCAATTGTCTTAATTGACATTAACATTTGTCTTCATCCAATGCATGATTAATTCAAAACTGACCACCTTTTTGCTCTTCATCTAATGCATGATCAATTCTAAATTGAAAACTCATCTTTCTTGATGAATTCAAATTCACCAAGTCACTCAATGAGTCTAACTCATTGATCCTCATCAATCTGAATTGACTTAATGACTCTAATTTGAATTCGACTCAATCCATTAGTTGGATCCAATTGAGTCTAACTCAATTAGTCTAATTTAGATTAGACTTAATTAAATGATCCATCATATGAATCCATCTCTAAATTAACATGTTCTTTATGTGTGTGATCCAATAGGTTCTCGTAACGTTGGCAATATCTCTAGCACCATTTTAGATACATAAGCAATGAATGACATCTAGCAAGGCATCATTGCTATTTAAATGACGAGAATGTTAAGATCCGATCTAACATTTCTGTGTCTATTATCTTGTATGACTCAATCCTTCTATTTTTGATATCTAAATTGATTAATAAGGCATAAACCATGTCATTCTCTTATCAATCTTTGTATTTCTTGATTTCTAAGTAGACACACTCAATCAAATAAGTTCCATATCTCATATTAACCTATTTGAGTATGATCATGCATTCTTGTGTCCTACTAATCAAGGGGTCCACATATATCACTTTCGTCATATGGAAGGGATAGATCCTATCTACATCACTCACATCCCTCCGCATAACTTATTACATACCTAGTGATCGACTTTATAGTCTATCTTGTTACAGGTAACGTTTGCTAATACCAAAGTACACAACTCCTTATACAGGGAGCCGTAATGACTTCAGGTCTAAGGACTATTTATACTAGTAGTCACTATGAGAATATTATGACACTCATATAACGATCCATGAAATATTCTCATTGCAGATCAATTCAATACATATTATCTAATATATGCACATGTGTCAACTTGATATTTTATATCCATGACTTGTGAGATTAAGTCATCAATTGACCTATATACTAGTCTCAACGCACTAATATTGTCCTTGTATATTAATACTTGATTAGGAATAATTTAGAGTAGTATTCTATATATATCTACAACATCTCACTCCTAATTCAACTAATTGATATGTTATAGATTAGAATCTATTAACTTAGGACATTATTATACTTATTCATTTGACACTAAATTGAAGTAAATATAATAACAAACTTTATCTTTTATTAATTAATGAAATATGTTAAAAAAAGTGCCCTTGTCAATCATCTCATAATTGATACTAGGGCTAATACTAACAGACCACTATACTGACTTGAGCGTTAGAGGACTTTCGTCAGGGACCCTTTCCCTGATTTTTGGCACTGACATTTTGTTTGCTCTTTTGAATGTGTGCAGAGAAGATTTTCACTCCCGTTCGCAACCTTTTCTCTGATTAAAAGTCTTCTTCCAGTCAGCATCCGAGCCACCTATCCAGCGTGCTATCTCTCTAGCTTTCAGACATGATCATTAGTCATTCCAAAAATCAAAACTTTTATATGTTCAGATAAGGGGGAGTCCAAGGATCACATTTGTGTTGTCGGTCAGTGACTAACATCATTTCTCATGTCCTAATCGAGTTAAAAAAAAATCCCTGCACTTAATATGGTGTATCAAAATGGTGTTTAAGAACATGTACACATTCAAGAGAACTGGCCAAGCACACATGTCCTTATTCTATGTTATTCCAAACTTTCTAGGTCCATCAGCGGCTTTTGGACGAAACCAGTTGAATGCTATATTAATACAATTGATTGGGGGGAAACTGTTCATCGTCACATAATATTGCCGAATCGATTGCTACATTACCTCAATTGATTCGAAAATTTGTTTAGTAAATACGGAGGAGTAAAATGGATATTAGAAATATGATTTGATAATTTTAAAACTTATCTATATAATTTAGTAAATTTTTAGTGTTAGAATCTTTTACAAAATTCTGAATAGAAATCTAGGTAAAGAACGATGGAGATATATAAGAGACAATTTTACTTACTACTGGATCTCTATTCATAATCTGCTGAAGAGACATGAAATACTTATATATCAAGATGGTTTGAGTTGATTATTTTAAAGTGTCAGCCTGACTAGATTGGCCAATCATCAACTTTCTCCAATTGATTGTCCAACTAAGACATTGAGTATCGTCGAGAGTCGAGTATTCCCGAGTATTGTTTGGCCTAATAATTGGTAACTCAAAGTAGGGTTATAAATAAACCAAACATTCGTGAACAAGCTTGGTGTTCGACTTAATAAGAGCTTATTTATGTTCGTTCAATACACACAAGATCAATTAAATAAATAAGCTCGAACAACTCGTTAAACTAAATAAATAAGTTTTAACACATGTGTTCAGCTCGTTAATATTTGTGAACAATGTTCGTGAATCATATTTGTGAACTATGTTTATTAATAAAACTCTTATCGATATACTAAATAAATAAATAAATATTTAAAATAAATAAATAAGTTTGGTTGGTTGAAGATGAGTAATGAAGATTGTCAGCACTTTGTTGGAGTAGTAACTTGCTTGAAGATGAGTAGTAGAGCAGCATGAACGAGAGCTATGAATTGGAATTCGATTACTGAGTTGCCTTGGCTTGGATCTTGAGCTCCCTTTTTATAAGCATCGTTCGGTCGACCGAAAAACTATTCGGTTGATTGCTCCTTTTGGTAGACTGATCCTCCTATCGGTCGATTGAACATCTGGATTTCCTTCTTCGTTGATATTTAACCTTCGTTGCATTAAATGCATTTATTGATCGATCAACCGATTATCTTGTTTAGTCAACCGAACAAAGCACTTTCCCTGTTCACCGAGATTTGAAATTAACTAGCCATTAGAGCATCCACAATGCATCACCATTATAACACCCACTAACTCATCAAAAAGTATGGGGTCTACTGCCACATACTCGTTATAACAACATATCTCTTTCACGCATATTCTTTTTAACATTAATACTCATTATTTATGGGTGCCACCGTCCACTTAATCCTCTTAAAATTATATCATATTAAATGAATATATTTTAAATATATTTAACTTATTATTATTATTTTTAATAATAATCTTACTTTGAAATTTTTTTTACTATTTTTAAAAAAATAATATTAAATTTTTTAAAATAAAAAAAGAGGAAAAAAATAAATAACAAAAGAAAAGATGAGAGAGGGGCGTTTAAAGGCGTTCATCCCTTTGAACGCCCTTGCTCTCTCCCCTATGAGTGGGTATAATGCCCACTCATAATGGAGAGGGGGTAAGGGTGTCAATTCAGGTGGGTTGGGTTGGGTTGGGTCAGGTTGAGGTTTTTTTTAAACCCAACCTGAACCTGACTCGAACCCGAGTTCAACTCAAAACACCTAAACCCGAACCCGAACCCGACCCAAATAATTCGAAAATCCTATTCAAAGCGACTTTTTGGGCTATTTTTCCTATAATTCTTCACTTTTATCTCAATACTCCATCATTATCATACAAACATG
>JBBMJZ010003703.1:0-11897 GCA_037833815.1 Zingiber zerumbet | reverse complement strand
TTCAGTGGGAGCAAGTTTGTTATACTTATTTTGTATGTGGACGATATATTGCTTGCGAGCAATAATAAGGGTATGCTGCATCAAACCAAGTCATTTCTATCTGGTAATTTTGAAATGAAAGATCTTGGTGAAGCATCCTTTGTTTTTGGCATACAGATCTATCGTGATCGTTCAAGAGGCATTCTTAAACTTTCACAACATACCTATATTGAAAAGGTGCTTATAAGGTATAGCATGCAGAATTGTACATCTGGTGACACACCTGTGTCAAGAGGTGACAAGTTCATCTTGCTGTAGTGTCCATGACTTGAACTTGAAATAAAGGAGATGGAGCAATTCTCATATGCGTCAGCAGTGGGAAGTCTCATGTATGCACAAGTTTGTGCTCGACTAAATATAACACTTATAGTGGGAATGTTTGGCAGATATGTTAGTAATCCAAGACCGTCACACTAGAAAGCGATAAAGAGAGTGATGTAGTATTTGCAAAGAACTAAAAGACACATGCTCACGTATCGGAGATAAGATCACCTGGAGGTGATTGGATATTCAGACTCCGATTTTGCTGGATGCTTGGATAGCAGGAGGACCATTTCGAGCTATATCTTCATGCTTGCTAGAGGGGCTATATGTTGGAAGAGCGTCAAGCAGACGCTAATAGCCACTTCTACTATAGAAGTAAAGTTGATAGCATGCTATGAAGCATCCAATCACAGGATTTAGCTGTGAAACTTCATCACAACATTGTAGATTGTTGATGGCATTGACATGCTATTGAGGATTTGTTGTGATAATAAAGCAGTAAAACTTATGCCAAGAACAACCGTAGTTCATCGAAGTCTAAACACATCGATATCAAGTTTCTAGTGGTTAAAGAAAGAGTTTAGAGTTATCAGATTATGATAGAGCACATCAGCATAGATTTCATGTTGGTCGATCCACTCACCAAAGGCTTAGTGCCTAAGGCGTTTCATGCGCATGTTATGGATATGGGAGTCCTTCTTATGGAAGAACTCATCTAGTATGAGTTTGTATTTATTACTCTATGTTGATTAATAAAGACAAACATTTGTTCTGACTATTGTACGTACTTAAAGTTCAAAACATTAATGGGAATTTATATGTTTGTTTGATACTCTGACTATGCATTTGGTGTTTGTAAATAAAATATAGATTTCTTTTGGAATTATACAGTTTGGATTATGATTTGCTATTGCAGTTTAGTATAAAGTATTTTGTAAATATGATTTGACATCTTTTGAAGTCATCTTAGGACCAACTGAAAATTGACATGTACTGATCACATTTCATATAATTTTCACTCTACACATCTACATCTTGATCTATGTCATTAATGACATTAGTATTGTGGTTACTATTGGAGCTTGTTACGATCATATACAGTAGTTATGACCTCTTTAGTCCTATACTAATGAAGTTAATGGACTAGATTGTTTGCAGGAGTATCTTATATCCATAAAGTTTGATATCAACTAAAGTTTTACTTGTATTCGATATACAACTCACATATATCCCAAGTGGGAGATTGTTGGATATAATTATCCCTATCAGGTGGGCTTATTTGTAAATTGTATATGTGAATACGATCTGAACCCTTTAAAATGATCTAACTTATGTTTATTGGGTTCAGTTATTGGATGTAGATAATGTATGTGTAGAACCTTTAGTCCCACATTTATTATCATCTATATGTTGATAATAGATGTTCAATATATATATAGACTTATAGTCCCGCATCTATTATCATCTATGGGCTGATAATATATGTGCACTATATAATGGGTTGGTCCCCAAGGTTAATGGGCATCTTTAAGACGTCTCTTCGTTCCCCATTGACGAAGAAGATTCGACGCTGTCAACCCTAACTCCTCCAGAAGTCCAACCTTCTTCTCCTTCTTCTTCTTCTTCTTCCGCAGGATTGTTGGATCGACAAGCTCTACACGAAGAATAATGATAATTCCGCTACATTTTGGTTCTTTGTAATTACAATATTTACTTTCTTATGTCATGTTCTCAATGAAACGAAGATCCATGCTCATATGTTCTTGTTTTTCCTATTCGAATTCTTATTTAGATTATCTAAAATTCATGCGGCTTAGGTTTTCACAAGAACTATCAAGAGAAGCATGCATAGTCATGACTACACTATCAGAGTGAGAAGCTTGAGTATGGCACATTCGATGTAGTCACTCCACACCTCAACTTTGAATCCAACGATTCCAACAATCTTCTTCTACCGAATCTCTTTCTTGCCAGTGGTAGAGGTTCTTTATCTCACTAGTCTAAGGGATGTTATGACGAGCTTTACTTCGCTTTTTAACTTCGCATGAGATCGCTTGGTATGTCTTTCCCGCTGAATCATCATATTTATTTCATAAGATTAGATCCGCCGAAGATCATTAATAAGTGAAGTGAGCAAGTGAGTAAGGATTCATAAATTCAGAAAGATTGGATGGGTCGGGCGAGAAGTAGTGCTCCCGTACCTACAACTATGGCCCCATAGATGGAGTGAATCAAGTAGGGAGTGACGTGTAGAGTGAATCAAGAAGGGAGTTTTTCCATTGCTTCTTGTCTCTTCGACTTCGCTATGTCAACAATGAAAGAAAAAGTCTAGTATAGTTAATGATGTATTTTTAATGATGTATTTTCTAAGGTTATCTACTTGCAATTTCAATGATGTATTTTCTTTCTTAAATTTATCTACTGAAGTGCTATACTATCATGGCACATATAAGATTCACATGATGCATTTTCAATTTTAAATGCTTTCAATTCATTTTGCAATTTCCTAACACTACCTTTTGATTTTGATAAAGAATTTGTTAAATATACGATAATAGTATACATTTTATCAAGCTTGGGAGAGATTACCTCATAGTCACTAGATGATGACTTACTTGAGGATTCCACATCCTCATTGTGACTATCTTCACCTTCACTACTCTATACTTTGCTTAATGCCATGAGTGTCACATGCCTTAAGTTCTTCCCTTCATCTTATTTTGATGAGTTCGAAGAGGAATAATCCCATATGACTTTCAAAGTCTGTTTCTTCTTAAGTTTGTCCTATTGCTTCTTCAATTCAAGACACTTGGATTTATAGTGTCATTTCCTAATGCACTCATTACAAAGCCTTTGATTTTACTAGGGATTTACCTCTCCTCTTGCCATCATTAAAGATCTTCTTGACATCCTTCTTGTTAAATTTTATAAATTTTCTCATCATTTTTCTTATAAAATTTGTCATCCTCCTTAAAGATATCTCTTCCTCACTATTGCTTTTGTGATCAGATTTAGATGAAGTCTCTTCCTTCCTTTCCTTTTTCTTCTCCTTGCCCTTTTCACCTGCTACCAAAGTTATACCCTTCTCCTTATAGTTTGCATTGACTTAGTCATGCAATTCAAATTCACAAAATAGTTCATCTAGTTTTATAATTGACAAATCCTTTGAAATTTTATAGATATCCACCATGAATGACCACAAGGAGTCTCCAGGAAGGCTTTCAAAGTATACATGATGACATGTTTATTCTCTACCTTTTCTTTGATGGTGTGAAGTCCATTCAACAGCTCCTTGAACCATCTGTGAAGTTGACTCGTAGTTTCACCTTCTATCACAGATTCTGCATTTAATTGATGAGAAGGTCCACAATCCTAGAGTCCTAGGTGCCATCATTTAGATCAATCAACTTATCGCACAGCTCCTTGCACTTTTGAATGGATCCACCTTGATCAATTGCTTCGAGCTCAATCCACACTACAGTTTAACAACCGCTTTGACATTTTCTTCCGGCTTCCATTTTTTTTTTCTACGGACCATCTTGTGGACTCTAGTACCTTGTCGCCTTCAACTGTTGGTTTAGAGAAGCCCTCAGTTATGAAGAGCCACATATTTATTTTAGTTCTAAGGTAATACTCCATACGACTCTTCCAATAAGCAAAGTTGCTTCCTTCAAAGTATATGTTGGGTCACTTTAGGAGCTAGAGGGGAGGTGAATAGCTCGTTTCACTTGTTTGCTTGTATTGAAGATGATGATATGCAGCGGAAAACCTCACAGCAAACTCACAATGCTAATACAGGAGATTTACTTAGTATCCACCTCAAGAAGAGGTGACTAATCCAATGATCCACACACCGAACATACCCTTCACTAAGAAAATAACTCCTTCTCAGGACAACAGGAGGTGGAGAAACCTCGTACAACAAGATACAACTCAAAGCAAAAAGTAAATATAGAAATACAAAAGAAAACCTCTTCTTGCTTAATCTTGTGCAGCTTGAGGATGCCTCTTGACTCTTAGAAGTGCAGCAACACTTGTCCCCAAGATGCTTCAAGAACTGGAGAAAGAAATCGTAAGCTTGGTGGAGAATGACGGGAGAAGTCTGCGGAGAAGAAAGCTTGCCAATGACTTTATACTCTGCGCTCCTAGGACTCCCAATCGATTAGGCCTCAATTGATTGCCACATCAGATTAGCGCAATTCTAGCCGTCCAAAGCTCGTTACCTACACAACGGTCATATCCCAATCGATCGGCTGATTGATTGGGGAGGCTTGAATCGATCGATGGATGGATTCATAGTGCCTCTGTGCTCTTCGCTGGAAATACCTGGGAATCGATTAACCGATTGATTCAGGCTCCCTTATAACCTTGGAAAAATCCAACCTCAATCAATCAGCTGATCAATTGGGGGTGTCCAATCAATTGGTCGATCGATTGGGAACCTCTTTATGCTCGTGAGAATGTCTCCCAATCGATCGGCTGATCAATTAGACCCCTTTTTCTTGCAACATTCTCCCAATCGATCAGCTGATCGATTGGGCTCTAGTTTAATTGATCTCCTGATCAACTTGACCAACCATAACTTCCCTAACTCAAGTCTAGAGTTCTCAAACCCAACATCCAGTCAATCTTGACTTGTTGGGACTTCGTCACCAAGTATCCGGTCAAGCCTTTGACTCTCTTGGACTTTTCTCCTTATGTCAAGTGTCCGATCAATCATGACCCACTTGGACTTCCAAACACCAGGTGTCTAGTCACCTTGGACCCACCTGGATTTCTACGTGCCTGACTTTACTTACTAGAACTTCCTTATTGTCTAGCTTCACTCATTAGGGTTTTTACCTTACTTCATTCACCAGGATTTCCATCTACCTAGCTTCACTCACTAGGGCTTTCACTTGGCTTCACTAATCAAAATTTCTCATCTGTCTAGCTTCACTCACTAAGTCTTTCACCTAGCTTAACTCACCAGAATTTTCCATCTGTCTAGTTTCATTCACTAGGTCTTTCATCTGTCTTCACTCATCAGGATTTCCCTTATGTTTAGCTTCACTCACTAGGATTTTTCTTCTGCCTGGCTTCACTCATCAGAATTTTCACACCAAGTGTTCGGTCAAGACTGATCCACTTAGTTTTTCATCTTCTGTCAACCTTCCCTTTGGAATTCCCAGTCAAGTATTCTGTCAATCTTGACCTACTTGACTCTTCTTCACATTAAACTGGTCAACATTGACCAATCTCCCCAAACGGACGATTACTCTTGCAATCTCCATACATTGTCAAAATAATCTTCATATATTGTCAAACATTGAAACTCACACAATACGACTCAAGCTTGAGCCAATTCAAGCTTAGTCTACCTGGTCAACCTTAACCTAGGGAAATTGCATCAACAGTATAGTGGTCATGTAGTGTTGTGACCACCTTCAAAGACATCTCGTTGTTCTAAGCTTAACTTCTTTCGATGCAAGTCCTTCAAAGTAACTTTGCTTTGATACCATTTATTAGGATTTTGCGAGCTAGAAGGGTTGAATAGCTCAAATCGCTTCTTTGTTGAGATCAATGGGTGTTTCGAAGCAAAACAAACATAGCACAAACACAATGCTAACGTGGTTGATTTTACTTGTATCCGTCTTTTAAGTTGACTAATCTAAGAATTCACTCCTAACTATCTACTATCACTAATTTAGTCTTCCCCTTCTCAAACCAAATTTGAAAATGAAGAAATCTTCTTACAATATAATTATAATAAGATTACAAGAGTAATAGCAGAAAAACCAGGAAGAAGAGGACTTTTACAATGATTTTAAAAGTTTTGCTACCTTTCTTCGAAAGATTGCTCTAAGTTACGCTAAGGCAACTTGAGTATCGGTGGGGTTACGTCAAGGTACACCTTATCTCTCTCCCAACCTGTTTTCAATTTTTTCAATGCTCGATGTTAGAGATTTTTCACCTAAGTCCTTAAATTACTCAGCATACCAACAGTAGACTATAAAAAACCAATTCGACAAAAGTTAACTACGCAGAAATCAACTTAACGAGCATCCAACCTAAAAAAAGAGTTTGGCCACGGACACATGGAAGAGTCATCCCATCCTCGCATCTCGGACTGAATCATCATAGTTTTCACAATGTAAAAAATTATAAATTAAATCGTATTATGAAAAAAAAAATGATACTTATTGTTACAAAAATACTTATTTCTCTCTCATTCAAAATGTCTCTTTCATATATTAATCTTGGATGTTGTTTATTTCTAAAATACCCTCAACCGGCAAAGACAAAAACTTAGCTAAGTTTTAAAATATAATTGACCTATCATTTAAATTAAACAGTAATTAATGCATTTCATGATTAAATAATTTTTAAAACTTTATGATATATTTTATTATTCATTCAAGATTTACCCAAACTGTAGTTCAGTGTGAAAATAGAACTTTCACGTAGACAAATTGATTTTCTGATTGATGGTTCGCTTTTCTTTGCTGAAAATTTAAATATTAATATTTTGATTTCAACATTAAATTAAATTTTGGATAAGGTTAGAGAGTTTGTCTCACAATTCCATCCTTCTTCCGTCGGCATTTTTCCAAGTCAAATCCTCATGGGACGGTTAAATATTTGAGCAATGATAAAAAAACAGCGGTAGATCCGTTACATTAATCATCTCTTAAAAAATGACCCTATAAATACAGAAAAGAATAAATATAAGTATATAAATATTAGATATATGATGAGGTAAATCTTATATTATCAGTTTTTGAAAATTGATGTTTAAGTATTACATCAGCGATAGAATATTGAAAGAGGGGTTCCTTTTTATTTTTTATTTTTTTATTGTAAAGATATCTCACCCCCTCAATCTCCTATAAAAAAAAATAAACACAATTACCTTATAAGACTGGACTGTCTTTTATCGTTAATTGCTAAGCCGGAAGAATATATTGAGATCTATTGTTCAATAATTTTTTTGAAATAGATTTGTTCAATCTTCGACTATATTTTGAGATTCTCTTGAGTTATTTATGTTGGTACAATTTACACTAACGGTGTAACTCAAGTTTTGATGAATGATAAGTGAGTTAAGTTAAGTGTTTTTGTAATCTAATACATTTATCAAGCGTACATGAATTAACTGGTCTAGGAGACCTGATATTAGGATGAAATCCAAGTAGGTCTAAGGACTCGATAGTTGGTGTGAAACCCAGATAGGTCAAAGGGTCGACCTGATATCTGGCGGGAAGTTCGGCTAGTTCCGCGGGGCCCGATAACAGCCAAGTTCAGTTGGGTCTATAGACATAACAACTGGCGAGAAGATCTAGTGGGTCGAGAGGCTAGTCAATAGACTACAAGTTGATAATTGAAGGTAAGTCACTGGAGGAGAGAGTTCTGGTGAGGACGAGTCCAAGTTTGGACTTTAGGCGCTGGTCTAGTTTAGGTTCATTTTGGATTCCTAAACTGAGACCCTAACTAGTTCCTGATCTTGGAAAGACATGAACTAATTATTACTGTTTATTATTATTGTGCTACTTTATTTTGTAGGTTAGATATTTTTTATTGGACTAACACATTTTATAGGGCAAAAGAAGCATAAAGTACCTCGGGTGAATGGTACTCGAGGCGCCTTTAGGAACTTTGAAGGTACCTCGAGTACTGCTCATGGAATGCGCCTTCAGTCAAATAAGACAGAAGGCTTCGTCGTCGATAAGGAGCAGTTCTGTCAGGATAAAAGTTTGTCTATGGAAGACACTTTTCACACTCTATAAAAAAGTTGCTCGACCAAGACTTTATGATCAACTCTTCTACCAGCTTCTATGCGTCCGTTTGACGTTCTGACTGCTTCGACTTCCTGTTGTTGCTCCACTACGACGTTGATGGGATCGACTATTGCTAAGGAGTCATCCAACACCGAGCCTAAGCCGATCATCTTCAAAAGTGTTGGGTAACGAAATTCACCTGAGTGTTATCATGAATAGTTTAATTCAGCCGAACGGATGCACGTTTGATCGGCTATGATTACTGAGAAGTTATAAAATCACCAGTAACTTTAGATTAAAAGATTGCTTCATTCACTTGAGTATATTTTATTCCGACCGGTCTGACATTCTGTGCGCACGGATCATGCTCACATACGAGTCAACTTGTTTCAGTGCAATCTTAGCCCTAAATTTGCATTCCCTGCGTACCCACGTGTAAGAGAGAGTCTCTCCTTATGCATTTGTTCACATCATCAATGCATGTGCAATAATATAAGCCAACTATAGTGTCTTGAAACTTTCAATGTGCCTCCCTTATCAACTATAACGCATAATTAACATATTTAAAAACATTCACGTTGTAATAGTTACGACAGTTACAACACGAATTCAAGTTATTCACCTATATTTACGTTGTAGCAGCTACAAAATCGTAGTTATTATAACTCAGACTTATTCTGTTCAATAATATTTACGTTGTAGCAGTTATGAAACTATAATTGTTATAATATTGTAACAATTATGAACAAGAGATAATAATATCGAGTAATGTATTTGAGCATAGCAATGTCATTTTACATAAAGTTATTTTACTGTTCAAAGTTTAGGATTTAGGATTTAAAATTTAACTATATCACGTAGAAGTTACTCGATAGCTACTATAATGTGTAGAAGTTGCTCGGTAGTAACTATAACATAAAAAATCAACTATTTTATTAAAATTTTAAATTTAAATCATAAACTTAGAATAATATTATATAAAAATATTTTTTTTATCAATTTAATTAAAATTATTTAAATTCCATCAAAATTATTATAAATGGACTAAAATCAACATTATAATAATAGGTATCCAATAGTTTATGCTTGTAATTTTTTAAAAATATATATATATATTTTTGATCATTTACTTAGTTTGGGACGTCTTTTAAATTTTTGTCCAATATTTAATTTTGTCGTCTACTACTTCCACTCAAACGCCGGTCAAATTCCGCCATCCCCCCAACTCATTCCATAGCAGTCCACGCATGGCCCACGCGGTCGTTGAGTTGACCATCAATGGATTAAACCTCACAAACAACGAGAATCATTCAAAGGATACCCACACGCCCTACAACTTGCTTATCATTTTCCCCTAATTTTGTTTTCGGATAGGAATTCAACGCGAGAGAACAGCGTTCGTCCCCCGGCACCCAGATTTGAAGCGACTCGTGTTTCTTATCTTTCATATTTTAATGTTTTTTAATCTGCGTTATAATTCTTGGCCTAATCTGCAGTAGTGTCGTCTAATCTGTGCTGTTTTGACTATTTGTAGGAGTAAAATATGATTTGGCATTCCCAGATGCTTTTGCAAATTCTTTCATATTCTTCCAATCAACAGATTGTCTCTTTGAGAAAGAAAGCATATGTATTTAATATGATAAATTGGGTTTAATCAAAATAAGGCCAATTAACTGGGCGTGAGAACTGGTCCTGAGTCAGACCGCGTCGCTATAAAATGCGTCCGCCCAGTGCCCACCTTCAATTCGTCCACAGAAAGTCGCCACCCACTCGAAGTGCACGAAGCAGGCGGAGGCAGCAGCCAGCGCTTTCCCTGTAGTACCTTGCAGTGCTTCGCCATGGCCTACGCCACTGCCGCCTGCGTCTACGGCACCAATCTGGCCGCAAAGCCCGTCTCCGCAAGGAGAGCAGCTGGCCCCGCCGCCCGCCGCCCCATGGTCGCCGTCGTGCGCTGCGTCTCGACGCGGCAGGAAACCGCCGGCCTCGTGGTGGAGAAGTTCAACCTCAAGGAGTACATGGAGGAGAAGGCTCGCAAGGTGAACGAGGCCTTGGACCTGGCCGTCCCCCTCCGCCACCCGGAGGTGATCCACCGCTCCATGCGCCACTCACTCCTCGCCGGCGGAAAGCGCGTCCGCCCTCTCCTTGCCATCGCCTCCTGTGAGCTCGTCGGCGGAGATGAGAAGGCCGCGATGCCTGTGGCCTGCGCCTCCGAGATGATCCACACCATGTCGCTCATCCATGACGACCTCCCCTGCATGGACAACGACGACCTCCGCCGCGGACAGCCCACCAACCACGTCCTCTTTGGCGAAGACACCGCCATCCTCGCCGGAGACGCCCTTCTGTCGTTCGCCTTTGAGCACGTCGCCACCAGCACTTTCGGAGTGGCGCCGGAGCGCGTCGTCCGCTCCATAGTTGAGCTCGGGAACTGCGTGGGCTCCGAGGGTCTTGTGGCCGGCCAGGTATTCGTCAATTGAAATCTAAAAAAAATTAAGCTTCTCAGATCAATCAATTGCTTTTCATGGAATTCACCTCATCTCTGTTTCACGGCCGACGTTAGATTGTGGACATTTCGTGCGAGGGAAAAGTGGTGGACAAGGACGTGCTCGAGTACATCCACATCCACAAGACGGCGAGGCTGCTGGAGGCGGCGGCCGTCTGCGGGGCCATCGTGGGCGGCGGCGATGAGGAGGAAGTCGCGCGGGTCCGGAGCTACGCGCGCTGCGTGGGGCTGTTGTTCCAGGTGGTGGACGACATCCTGGACGTGACGAAGACGTCGGAGGAGCTGGGAAAGACCGCCGGGAAGGACCTAGCCAGCGACAAGACCACCTACCCCAAGCTGCTCGGCCTCGACGGCGCCCGGGACTTCGCGCAGACGCTCGTGCGCAAGGCTGAGGGAGAGCTCGCCGTCTTCGACGCCGCCCGTGCCGCGCCACTCTATCACCTCGCCCGATACATAGCCTACCGCCAGAATTAGTTAATTATCTTTGATCACTATTTCTATCTGTTTTTATTTTTTGTTCACCGCTCAATAAGGCAGAACCTCTTCTTTACGTCTCCATTGACTAAGCAACAGCAATCGGTTCTTCTTGGAAAAATGCACACTCATCGTGGCGGCTTACTCTAGCTCCTTCATTAATCACATTCTCCTCGTCAGATTAATCCCACAAAAACTTGGCATAGGATGCCATCACATAGCTGCAATCAATACTATTGACCATGAGCGGCTGGTTTGGTTGGATTTTATCTCTATTATATGGGCTTAAATGTTGATAGGGTTATGACGACCGGACTCATGATGTGATGTGAAAGTTAAAGTTAAGACAATAGGACGGTCAAAGCTAAAATGATGTGGCAGTCATCTTTGAAAAAAGATTGTTGGTTACTACTCGGAAAACCTAACGGTTCCACTGTACAAAAATTTTGTACAAGGTCTGAACCTTTCCTAGCTATCATATGTTCTTTTAAATTAAACTTGGATCGCCTGCGGAACTTAACACGTTTAATCCTAAGTTTAACTTATATGCTCTTTTAGGTTTAGACTTGGATCTTCTGCGGAACTTAACACGTTTGATCCAAATCACCTAGGTCACAAAGTCGATTAAATATTTATTTCCAAACTTGCCTTCCAGTACTGCATGGCGAGGCACTTGACCTTCTTGGATATGGGAACAACCACCACCGACTAGATAAAACCTTTTAAGGAAATTCAATATTTAACCTTCCCATAGTAACCCTAGGTTAACCACAAAGAACAATTGAATCACAAGGAAAAGAAAAATAAAAGAACACAACATCGAAAACTATTTCGAAAAACTAGAATCGCATGCCTCTTGT
>JBBMJZ010003660.1:0-11900 GCA_037833815.1 Zingiber zerumbet | reverse complement strand
GTGGAAAAGTTTCGCATAGCAATCGGTCGGGTGTTTAGGGTTGTAGGTCGGAAGAACGTGGAGAGTGTCTTCGTTGTTTGTAGAGTTTTGTATCTAGTTCCTTTAGAAATTGTTTAATCTTGAAACTAAGTTGGCTTCGTAATGCTTTTTTCCCTTTCTTAAATGAGAATTAAAATTGTATAGAAATAGATTATTTTTTTATTGTTGGGATATGATACTAAAATTTATTTTAAAATTACTTTTATATATTTGGTATATATTGAGCAGACTAGCTCGGGCATTATATCCCAACTAGTGTCCATGTCAATCATGATGCCTCCACGAGTACCGTGCAGTGGAACAAATAAAAGAATCAAAATGTGAATCTCAGTAAAAACGAATATTCAGTAAAAACGAATATTCTAAAGATCGATCTCTAAGTGTGCATAAATTGTGCAAATTTGTCTAATAGATAAACCATAGAGGAAGACCATCTATTGGTGCCAAATTATTATGCCCTAGTGTTAGCCTCTTAACTTGATGGTAAGGTTGGGCATAAAGATTGGTTTATTGCTCCTTTGATCCAGCTTATTGGATATATACGCAAGGCATGTCAAGCAGCGATAGGTTATGTGGCAGTGCGCAGGGGTTGTCCAAACACAAGTCAAGCGGGAGACCAACTTTGATTGTGATGAACAGATGCGAAGACTGAACTTGCAGAGTTTGAGCATTTAGTCAAGCAAGGCTTGTAGGAAATGTGCGGCATGGCATGCGGCAAGCACATGCAATGCAACACGACGAATGGAGCAACAAGGGGGCTGTTCTGCCTAAGTTCATGGAGCCAGGCTTGGGCCAAGCACAAGGATGCAGGCTGACCTTTGGCATGGTATCAAAACAACAAATGACGTGGACAAACAGTTTGAGACATGTAGAATGACAGTTGACAAAATTGTCATGCAACCATTTATAACCGCCGAACCAACTTCTACTTATGCATTATAAATAGGCAGCATTGGAGCAATGGCAAGGCAGAGAGAAAAGAATGTGTGAGCAATTAGTAAAGAGTCCACTTTGTACTCCTTTACCATTGTGAATATAAAGGTTGAGAGTTTTTCTACATTGTGTGTTCTTGCTTATGACTTTGTTGTGCCTTTGGCTTATGCATTCTCTTGCACTTTGGAGGTGCGTTTATGGGTTGAATCAAGTGCGAAACTTGGTGTCCGTGCATGAAAATTTCTAAGGCAGAAATTGACTCTGTGACACCTAGCATAATGCCAAATTCGAAGGACACATGCTATTTTATAAATGATTTTGTGTAGGCATGTCAATAAAGAATTCAATCATCTACTATATAATTATCTATATTTAAACAAATCGTATATCGTTGTTAACCATCTACATTTTTATATTCACTGAGAATGAAAAACAAAATGAAGCCAAGAGAACTGATACAATGCATTAGAACATCAAGTTGAGACAATGAAGGCATGCAATTTTCTTCAGAGAGATATTTAACAGAAGGTTTAGTATTCTTACTTGAAGAGAACAACATTACTTCCGAGGCACGCGCCCATGAGCCATGTCCCCTACATCACAAGTTGCTCAGTGGATCGAGATTGAGATTGCAACCGTCCAGATGCGATATAATCAGCTGCAGGACCAGATTGTCTTGGCAAATTGTTGGTCCCCTCTTCTTGCTTAACCAGTGACCACAACACATGAGAGTCCAGGCATAAAGACAAGCCGACCGGTGAAGCTCCATGCTCTATTATTGTCTGCAAGATCCATGTTTTGTGGCTTGGCAACGTCGCAACTACTTCCAGATCTATCCATCATCTATCACAAAATAATAGAATCTACAGCATCCTCACTGGTTACAAACATTCCTTTATCGATAACCCTGTCGCTTAAAAGTGGCCCGCGGTTGGAGAACAATAGACCAGGGTGAATGGTACCAGCTATTCTGTCAAGACATGGATTAAGGTCAATCTCGGTTTCAAAATTGAAAGATGGGACCATGGAAATCGCCTCTTGGAGCCAGAAGAACCTGGTCATGCTACACTGTCAGAGTTGCGAGTATGGAGAATGTGTTCTTCCATAATCACTCTTTGGAGACAAAAATATCTTCTGGAAATCCAATATGAAGCACTGCTGTATTAATTCCTAAATTGAGAATTCCAGCAGAAACCCTAGCTCGTGGAAAATTCAGAAAAAATGCATCGGTGTTCAAAGTTCATTATGCAACTTACCGGAACCTCCTGGTAGCCTTCATTTCGAGACTAGATCCTTAACAAATATCAGAAAGTCCTGCAACTCTGTACAAACATGTGGACGACAAACCAATATTACTATGGACTCTTACTTTCGAGGAGCATTATTCTTACAAGCAGGTCCATGTGCGAAGATTAATCATCAGACAGGTTTTTACAAGGCGCACCTCATTTCGTATCATATTACTCATACGCGTGCTCCATATAGTCTAAAGCTTCACATGGCTATAACTGGAGAACAAGCTCTATCTGATGCAATTCCGCGTTAAAAGTCAATCCAGAAGGCTCCGTAGGTTGAATGATGCTATCGACCATACCTCCAAAAATATAGACATAGCGTCCAGACTTGTCAGTGCAGGCGCCATGGAAAGACCTGTACAATGGGTGGTGACCTTCAACTTGCAGCTTTTTCCAAACATGTCTTGGCGATTTCTTTAATCCTACTGTTTGGAACCTCGGAAGAGCACCTACATCTAACACCCAAAAGTCGTCCTTCCTATGCCTCTGTGAATCTTCACCACCATATATGAGGATCTTTCTCCCTAATACAAGTGTTGCTGAATGTCCAACTCGTGGAAGGGGCATTTCACTTGGTAAACTGTATAGCTCGTACCTGAGTTCCTTCCATTCAGAATTAGCGATACTGATGTCCAAGAGCCAAACATCATTAAGAACTTCATATCCTGATCCCCTCCCACCAAACAGAACCATATATGTTCCACCAATCCAAGTTAATGTGTGACCTGAGCGTGGCGGAGGTAGCGACTGAACATTATTTATCTGATGCCATCTACCAGATCTGAAGTTGTCTGACAAATTCAGAATCCACGTATCATTAAGTCTGAGGCCGTGCAACCCAATTCCTCCATGCACCACCATCCTACACTCTGCAACACAACATGCAGCATGAGCTCCACGAGGAGATGGAACTACAGAATTCACATTCAGCAGCCTCCATGCAATTCTCATATCTTGTCCCTCATAAAAGGTCTCTCCGATCCATGTATCATTCAAACGGTCACCATTATCACTGATGCCACCAAAAAGAACTAGATAGTTGCCGAGGACAGTGCATGTCTGTCCAAATCGTCCACTCGGGATGCCTGAATTAATGTGTTGCCAACTTAGTGCCCTGTTGCATCCATTTCCAACATATGCTATCCATGTATCATCGAGATGGCGCCCTAATAATTAGAGGGAAAAAACACCTTAGCAACGAAAAGAATGGCATATTATTTAAGCAAAAACTATTTTTGCTAAGTTTCATGGTATCTGTTAATCTTGACGAATGGTTGTTCAATAGTTCTATAAATCAGACTAAATGATTATAAGACTTCACAAATATTTGATGTAGGAACTTGTTAAAAAAACTTATTAGAACTACCTTAGATATTAACCCCGATGCAAATAGAAAATTCTGTCTGAAGAACATTGAATTTCTAACATACATTCTAGAATATTTTGGACTAATTCAAATAGGCATCTCGCAACTGACAAAGTTAGATGATATGGATCTACTCTTCTTAATTTGTCCAAATAATACAAGAATATAACGAGATGCAGTTCAAAAAGTAAACAAAATAATATTCTCATGCTGATGAATTTTTTACTTTGGAGATCAATATCCAGGAGTGAAAATTCATGGTAAAGCTGCAAAGGGATAGTTCGAAATTTCAAAGCTACACATTTTGTTAAACTATCTATACAGTTGTTCTAACATAATACTTCAAAATTTTCTATCTTATGTCCATCAAAACTTGCAGTTGATACATTAACCACGATAACCACAATGAGGAAGAACACATTTCAATTTATGTATAGAAAATATTTAAAAAATTTTAAATTGTATTACATAAAGTTTCATCCAATGATAGCAGTGAACGGTGAGCTTTCATTAGATTTTGGCAGTGTATATCAAGTAACAAGGACCCAAAAGTCGAAGTAAATGAGAACTGCTTATTTTTCAATAACAAAAATGTCAAACGATGAAATCCAAAAGAGAAAGATCTTCCTTGCAAACCATCATCTAAACATTCAGAAGTACAGAACGAGAAATAGGATCGACAACAGAACATATCCTTCTGAACATGGATTGCAGGAAAAACAGTTGATTGCCATCTTTATTTACTTTGAGAAAGAATGCTAGCAGATGTCCGGTTTCAGAATGCTAGGAATAGCAAGACTTGAGTTCATTTCCTAGAAATTTGCTAGGTTGCATTTAAGTGGCAAGACTGGTTACACTTTAAACTTAATTGGCTATTCCACCCTCATGTGATTGCTTCAAGTTTTGAGATTTTCTAAAAAATAAGTCTTCCTAACTAGATCACCAATAATAGCAGGATTATCTAAGATCCATGAACTAAGCTGGTAAAGTAATGAAGGTCGGGGCCTTTCATATAAACCTTGTTGACTGCCAAGTGCTTCTGCATACGTTTTTTATGAGTCAAATATGTAGAAACCCAACAATTGAAGGTGTGTGGTTTAGATTTCTCTTCATAACTTATTTAGGGCTAATGCAAATCAATTGTAGAACAAGCATCATCTACCTCTTTGTACTTTTGCATCTTCAATTGAAAAACAATCGATAGAACGGGAAACAAGAAAATTAAATCGAAAGTGGATGATATGTTGCAGCATACTATCTATATAAAAAAAAAAAAAACTCTATGAGTTTGATCTGACAAACTAGACGCAAAAATTAGATGCTAATAGTCAATGATTAATCAGAATAAATCAGGGCACTGAAAGCTCAACCAGCAAAATTCTTAGATAACTGTAGTCAAACTCCAGCATTTCGGCACTCAATATGATAGAAACTAAAGAAAAGAACAAACAAGGGTGCAAACCTCCTTCGGATCCACCGCCAAAGAGCACGAGCCAATCGGAGACGAAGGCGAGGGAGTGAGAAGCCCTGGGAGAGGGAAAGGCGCCACTTTTGCAAGACAATCGGCGGCAAGAAAGGGAACTGAGATGGGAAACTTGAGCATAAAGCCGCTTCCAGGAAATCCGCAGCCTTTCTTGCGGGGAGAAGGAAGCGACGAGCGCGTCGACGGCGCCGCCGCCGCCCCAGTCCCTCCGGCATATGGGTTCCCACAGGGCGTCCGAGGAGGCGAGGGATCTGAACCTTCTGCAGGCCATGGAGAAGGAGAGCACGGATTCGATGGGGAGGAGGAGGAGTACGGAGATGATGTGATCGTTGCTCAACTGGGCTATACTTGGCCGGGAACTGGAGGAGGAGGAGGAGGAGGAAAACGGAGGATTCGAAGCCATGAGATGGCCCTTCTTTGAGATGGCGATGGAGAAGGAATCGAGGTGCTCGGTTTCAGCCACAGGCTTCATGGAAGAAGAAAGAAGGAAGGAGGAAGAAAGAAAGGCACGCGAAAGGAACACGACGGAAGCGGTTCTAGCAGCGAGGGCAGTCTCGACCTTTCACTGCTTTTGTTTACTTGTGAGGGAAGAAGAAGATGGATAAAAGATAGGATAAAACATTGAGTTGTTTATTCGGAAAAAAAAAGGATATAAAAAAATAAAAAATTTGTAGACAAAATTACAGTCATAAGCATGAAAAAAAAACAAAAGATATAAACAAGTTTTTTTCTTTTATTTCATGTATCAATTTTTCGACCGCATATTAAATTAATAGATATTTTTCTTAATAAGCAATTGGTCGATAACATATCCATTTGTAATAAAATTCAATTATTTATCTTAATTTATTATTTCCTTCCTACTTTCCTCGCAAATAAACAAGCAAAATTCCCCCCGTATTAGTCCTAGCTCTTATGTTAATTAAAACATCATCCATTGTTTTTGTATTTTTATTTAAAAAAAGAAAAAGAAAAACAGCAAATATCACCAAATTTAATGGTGTTTTTTAAAATTAGTATGACATTCTTTTAGATAAGATTAAGAGCTCCACCGATTTGGATGGCATTCGAGTCCCACCATCTTTGTCTTTATCGTACGTTTCTATATCAAAAACCAATTCGATAACATTACTAGGATATAGCTTAGGACTATGATGTAAGATCGGGAAACAATTTGGTAAATTGATCATTTTTTTTTTAATAAACGGTTGATGTAAGAATATTAGATTAATAAATTATCTATTATGATTACTTTTTAATTTATTATGATAGATAATAGTTTTTTTTATAAAATCAAATTACTTGATTAATTTAGAGTAATTGAATATATAATATCAACTAAAAAAATATAAAACAATCATACCCGCTCCTGTTATAAACGCATTATAGATAATTTAAAATTATATAACAATAACAATTAAATAACTATATCATCTTCCCATTTGCTCTGGTTCAATCGATCAGTTGATCGATTGACCATCATTGGACTTGGATAAACCTAAGTCCAAAGTCCCCAAACCCAAAATCTAATCAATTATGACCTGGGACCTCATGCTTAGCATTTGGTCAACCTTAACCTGCTAGGACTTCTCCACCAAGTGTTCAGTTAATTCCTTTGACCCACTTGGACTTTTCTCCCCGTGTCAAGTATCCGATCAACCTTAACCCACTTGGACTTACTATCTTGTCCCAAGTGTCCGGTCCTCTGACCCACTTGGACTTCCTTCCACCAGATGTCCTGTCATCCTTTATCCATCTAGATTTCCTTGTGCAAAGTATCTGGCCAACCCTTTGACTTAGTTGGACTTCCCAACACTAGGTGTCCGATCAACTTTGACCCACCTGAATTCTCACATGCCAAGTATCCGGTTAACCCTTTGACCTACTTGGACTTTCCAACACTAGATGTCCGATCAACCTTGACCCACCTAGATTTTCACGTGTCTGACTTCACTCACCAGGTCTTTCCACTGCCCGATTTCACTCACCGGGATTTCCACCTGCCTGACTTCACTCACCAGGACTTTCACCTGACTTCACTCACCAGGATTTTCATCTGCCTAGTTTCACTCACTAGGTCTTCCACCTGCCTTCACTCACTAGAATTTTCTAACTGTCTGGCTTCACTTACCAGGACTTCTAACTGGCTAGCTTCACTCACTAGGTCTTTCACCTGCCTTCACTCACCATAATTTTCCCTTGCCTAACCTCTAGTTAGGACTTTCTCAGTCAAGTATCTAGTCAACCTTAACCTACTTGACTCTCCATCATATCAACCTGGTCAAACCTTGACCAGAAGGAAATTGCTATCAATAATCTCCCCAATCGGACGATTGCATCTGCAATCTCCATGTATTATCAAACATCAAAACCCAAACATCGAGACTCAAGCGTGAGCTAACTGAAGCTTAGTTAACCTGACCCAGGGGATATTGCACCAACATAAACTAGACCGTAAAAGTACAAGTGGCGGATGTCAGCTACTTGGTCCATCACTTGTCAGCTGGTTTAGTAGAAAGCAACACTGTATTGCCTTATCTACTACTAAGTCAGAATATATAACTATAGGAGAATGTGTTGCACAATTATTATGGATGATGTACACTTTAAAAGACTTTAATTTAAACTTTACAAATACAAACATACTAATTGATAATATTAGTTCAATTAATTTAACAAAAAATCCTGTGCATCATTCCCGAACTAAACACAACGAAGTTAGACATCACTTTATCAGGGATCATGTCACTAAAAGTGATATTGAACTCAAATGCATTGAGTCCAAGTCTAACTTAGCTGATATATTCACTAAACCACTCCCTGAAAGTGAATTTAGTAACTTACGTCAACAATTAGGAATGTGCTCAATAGATTATGACTCTTACTTTCAAAATTGATTTTAAAAATTATTTAAAATTCTAGGGTAAAATTCTTTATTTATTTATCTCAAAACTTCCTAATTTTTAGAATTTTCAAAATTACTTTTAGCCTTATTCTAGACCAAACCCTTAGAAAGCATGCTCCTATAGGTCTAGAACTTGAGCATCTCACAAACACACTAGGACTACCTTGTTTATGTATTACTAAACTTAGAAAGGGGTGAGTTGCATAGGCAGATTGCCTAGACTTAATATGCTTATATCAGTTCATCAATACAAGTCTAGGCGTTAAAAATCAAACTAATAGTAATCAGGTTAAGTTTTTCAGCTTAGTCAAACACTAACTGGAAAGTCTAACTTAACCTGACTAACCAAGTGAAAATTGCTATCTTCTGATAGTCAGTAAGTAACTAATGATTAGATAGTTAAGAACATTTTTCAGTTGTCTATTGTAAAATAATGTCAGGTTCAAGAAGAGTATTAGTAAAATAAATAAATAAATAAATATTTTTTCAATATTATGTTTGAAAACTGCTTCCATTTTTAAAACTACTAGCATCTTCAAAACTTTAAAGTTTTTTTTAACCTATATTTTTATTAAAGATAGCTGTAAATAACAGTTTAACAAGTTTAAGTTTTTGACAAGATATTTTTAAAAAGGTATCTTAAAATTTTTAGAAAGGTTTAAAATTTTACTTAAAGTTTTACCATTTCATTCATTTTGAAAACATTCTATATATCTTTTTCAAAGTTTCAATTTTTGGTTTATCAAATTATTTTCAAAATTTTTCTTGCTTTCGTTTTGATTTTTTTTCTTAAAAAACCTTATAATTTTTAAATTATTATCTTTCTAACCTTAAAGTTATTTCTGCCAAAACCTTTTCTTTTGAAAACCTTAGGGAAATTAGTAAATTCTGAAAATAATTTCAAATTTTCTAATATTTAAAGTTATCATTTTTTTTTTTGGAAAGCTTATATTTTGAAAACTTAGTAGGTTTTAAAAACAATTTCAATTTTTTTAAAAAAAATATACGATATCCTTAAAACAATTTCAAAACTTATATTTAAAGTTTTGACTTTTATCACTTTATCTTCAAATATTTTCTTAAGTTTATTAACTCATTTTACTAAGTTAACTTCCCTAAGTAAATCTAAAAAAATTTCTGTTGTCAAATTTTCTTTCCTTAGTCAATTTTCCCTAACTTGTTTATGCTTTTTTTTTTTGATGAATGTCAAAGGGGAAGAGTTAGGTGGATTAAATTAGCAGAAATCTAGACAAAATGCCAAACTAAAAAATCTAGACAAAACACTAAAAACAGTTTAAAACCATATCACCTGTCTAGTTATTTTTTGCATATTTTTTACTAACTTAATGCAGGTTGTCATTGCATAAAAAAGGGGGAGATTGTTGGTACAGTTAGCACTAACGATCTAACTTAGGTTTTGATGAATGACAAAATAAGTTAAGTTAGGTTTGTTATGATCTAATGATCTAACTGAGCGTGGAAGAGAAGCTCAGATAGGTCTATGGGCCGACCGGATATCTAGCAAAAAATCCAGTTAGGTTGACGAGCTGATTGAATAGATGGTACAAAGTCCAGATAGGTCCACGGGTTGACCGGATATCTGGCACGAAGTCCAACTAGGTCGACGGACTGATCAGATAGCTGGCACGAAATCCAGCTAGGTTAACGGGCCGACCGAATAGCTGGCACGAAGTCCAGACAGGTCGACGGGCTGACCAGATGTCTGGAAGGATGGTAAGTTAAGTCACTGGAAGACAGTGACTTGGTGAGGATGCGTTCCCCGTTTGAGGAAACTGTATGTGTCTATCCAACTTTATCCATTTTGAAAATTTAAGTTGAGATCGTGACTAAATTTCGGTCTCGAGGAGATAGAATCTAATTATTAATCTGTTTTTATTATATTTGTGCTAACTTTTTTTTTTCAGGGTAGTATAATGTTTATTGCCTTGGACTAATCTTTTTCTTGCAGGAAAAAAAAACTTTTGCTGGAAAAAGGGGTTCGGGCGCCCTGAAGGGATCCGGGCCCTCGGAATGCAAAAGTTTATCTCATTGCAACGTGGAGTGCGCTGATTGGCTAGGCCGATGTCACGGTCCAGGCGCCCGAAGCCACCTATATAAGGAGCCTTACACCTGGAGCAAGGACACACAACTTCCTTCTACGATTGATCTGTTGCCCGCTGCTCCTGCGATGCTCTGACAATCTGCGACTCAATTTCTCTTTCCTTGTTGTCGATATTCTTTTCATAATTCTTGTATTAAATTGTAATACTTTTGTAAATTATTAGTGATTGCCCAACAAAAACACTCTCACGTATGAGCCTTGGAGTAAGAGCCAACAAAGGTTTCGAACCAAGTAAAATTTGTTTTATTAGCGTTGTGTTTAATTTTCTGTTTCCGCTGCTTACTTGATAACGAATTTTCAAAGATCGCTATTCACCCCACCCCTGCCCCTCTAGCGAACTTTACGATCCAACAATAGGTACTTCAAAGGAAGTCAAAGCACGAACTCGAGCCAAAGACAAAATCTGACTTGGAGCCTGACGAAGAAGAGCAACTAGTGAATATGGTAAAAAAAATGTTCACTAGACGCAAAAGAAACTTCTCCAAAGATGACATGAAGAAGATGTCCAAATCCACATCCAATAATCCAAAGGCGAATGTCACGTGCTACTGTTACAACAAGAAGGGCACTTCAAACATAATTGCTCGAACGAAGACAAGACAAAGAAGACAAAGAAGACAAAGTAGAAAAAGGTGCTCTAAGCGATGTGGGATGAGTCCTTGGACGGATCAAAAGCCAACGAACTAAAGCAAGCAAGTTACCTCGCACTGATGGCAACTAAAGACTAATTGGATCAAGAAGACGAGCATGAATACGAGTCGAGCAATTGATCCACATCGGTTCAGATGAACCAACTGGGGTAAATTTTAATTATACTGTAAAGTTTTTTAAAACAATTTTCTGCTTAAATAAAAAACTAATAAAAACTGAGGAACACGCTAAATTCCTCCTTAAAGAAAATAACATCATTAAGAAACAACTAAGCTTGACCTTCTTAATTGACCAAGTTCAAGACCGAAATTCAACTCAAGTTGCAAATATTGAGGAAGGAAATTCTGTCTTGAAAAGTCAAGTTAAAGAATTAAAAGAACAGTTGGAAAAGTTTACCTTATGATCAAAGTATCTAAATATGATACTTGGATCCTAAAAAGCTGTGTACAACAAAATTCGAACTTGGATACAAGTCTAACTCTACCTTTAAATCACTTATAACCTTAACTCAAAATAAAAAACTAACTAAAGCTTGGACTCCTAAAACTTATTTAACAAATCATGTAGGATAAAATTAATATTATCTACCAAAAGATAAAATTCATATGATTAAAAATAAATAACAAATAATTTAAATTAATCAAGAAAATGTATAAAATAAAAATATAAATCTAATCAAAATTACAAAACCCATAAATAAAACTATAAAATAAATCAATACAAACCTAAAATTCAGAGGGAGACATCAAATTATTTAACATCTCTAAAATAATAATTACCCGGTTGAGTAATTAGGATTAGTTTAATTAAGGATAAAGTTTAACTTAATAAATAATACTGGAGAAGTTTTGGATGATGATAGTAGATTAGAGAAACTCTGTCTATACATGTTTAAGAAGATATGATTTTGACTTTGTACATTTGGCTTAGTGGAACTAACTGAAGTTATCTCTTACTAATTTTAGTTGGTTAGATTAAAATTTTGTACTAAGAACTATTTAAAAATTTTTAAATTACGCGATTACTTTAAGGGCGCGTTTGGTTCAAGTTATCATATATAACCTTGGTTATGTGATTACTTGGTAATCACATAACCAAGGTTATGG
>JBBMJZ010003624.1:0-11901 GCA_037833815.1 Zingiber zerumbet | reverse complement strand
GGAAGTGTTAGAGAATTAGGGTCTAGTGGAGAAGAGTCGCCTCCGCACACGAGAAGAAAACTATCTTTTTCTCACTTATCTCCGTCCATCTTTATATAGCCCTCCCGAAGGGAATCTCCATATAGTACATTGTCGGGCTGTTGAGGGGCTAAGGGCAACAACCGTTAGATCGTACACTGATATTGTACGGCTGTTTGCAGGTAGATTGTTGAGCCGTTTGGAGTTGTCAAATGTTGAGACTAAGTGTATGGGTTTCCGAGTCTTGTAGCAATCGTGGGCACTGTAGCATCTCAAGTACTGTAGCATCCTATGTCCTGTAATAACCTGGTTTCTGTAGCTCTTTGGTTACTACAGCTCCATGCCTACTGTAGCTTTCTGGTTACTGCAACATTCGGAGAACTGTATTTCCCTGAGTAAGTTACTGCAGCATCCCGAGAAGTGTAGTTTCTCAAGTACTGTAGCTGTCTAGTTAGTGTAGCAAAACGAGAACCGTAGTTTCCTGAGCACTGTAGCTTTCTGGTTACCATAGCATCCAGAACACCGTAGCTTTCTAGTTAACTGTAGTTTCTGTAGCTTTCTGGTTATTGTAGCATCCAGGAAATTGTAGTTTCCCGAGCATTGTAGCTTTTTGGTTATGTTGCTCGGGAAAGATGACCAGCGGGTCGGGTTGCTCGGGAAACGACTCGGGGTGCTGGGAATAACTCCAGATACCATCAAAATCCATTAATTCTTTTTTATTTTGTCAGAGTTTTCTTTAGTCCCTCTATCCCTTACACCTTAAATTCTAAATAATTTAACTTGTCTAGCTATATCTTCTTTGAACCATCTTAGCCTATTTTCTTTTATATTACCAGTATTGGAGCTAAACCAAATTGCTGCTGACTAGATTTCTTTTAATTTTACAATGGCCATAATTGTTACAATTTTAAAATTTGGTATATATGTTTTATTGAGATTCTTGATTTTGACCATATTAACAACAAATTTCAAAGCTTGGGTCCTTTTTGCAATTGACCCTCTATTCTGTTTGCACGCATCAGGAAGATTGACTTGTTTTACCACCTGATACACCCTACAAGGGCTGCACTGGTCTGAGTTTAGACCAGTATTGTTATAAATGCTAGATTTCATATAAGAGATTACATAGTCATTTTCACATGTTCATTGAAAACAAAATCCTTGTTTTTTTTTTAAAATGTTTGATATGATGGTATCACATCTGTCTACAGAAATTTTCCTCAAGGGACCATTAGCGATATGGTGGAGGATGTCTCCGAAGGCATCTCGTTTGTGTGCAAAAATGCTGAGTGTTATGGTTGTGATCCAAATAGGTAAAATGGTATTTTTCTTATAACAATATGTAAATGCTTAATATCTATGCAATAAAATTAGAGTATCCTTTTGAATGAGGACTTGATCCGAAGTCTAGGGAAGAATGAAATACATTAAATATTTATACATGTTGAACTTTTGTAGGCAACCTCTTCAACGTAGTCTACCACAAACACTTTTCTCTAAGGGTTTGTCACCGTTGAAATACAAATGTGAAAGGATCTCCTGTCTTTATATTTGAAATGTAGATAACTTGAAATTTATATTACTACATGTTAAATCATAGGAGGGACTAAAATATTTGTCATTTATTTTTTGGTTAAAGAGGAACAGACAAAGAGTCTAAGCGGTCTAACTTAAGTGCAATGCACACACGGACATAGATACCATGTGTATTGAAGATATTAATGGGCCTATAGTTTTCTTTAATTTGTTACTTATGGTCTAACCAAGAAAGGCTTGAATGATTAACTGCTAAGTCTACACTAATTTGTCAGTTTCTATATTATTTTTGTATCCCTCCTCTACCAATTGGTAATAGTTTTTATATTATTTTTTGTAATATTTTACTCATTTTTTACTTGCAGGATTTATTTGATGGGACAATCTGCTGGTGCACATATTGCTGCTTGTACTATTCTGAACCAGACAATAAAAGAAAGTGGAGAAAAAGAGAGCATTACATGGTCCGTCTCACAAATAAAAGCATACTTTGGAATATCTGGCGGGCAAGTTTTCTCTTGTTTATACATTGACATTGCTACCTCAAATATGTCTTCTAGGCTTGCAACAATAGCTACTATTGGTATTTTGCTTTGATTTTTAGCTTTAAGCATGCATATTTTAGGTTGTTTTGATTTTATGTTTATGTCAATTCATAGTGTTTATGATGGATATTTTGTTCATAGATTGTGGCCTATTTAGTTGATGTACCTTTGATCGTCTGAATGGTAATTATACAACACAAATATAGAACAAAGAATAACTATTTGTTTCCTTTGTTTTCACAGGTCAACTGGCCTACACTGAATGATATCAAGTTTGCTAGGAATAGACTCTACTTAAAATATAGAAGTTAACCTTCAGAACTAAAACCATGAGAGACTAAATTGGTTTGCTAGATGTCAAATAGTCCAAAGTTGCATATCAACACAAATGAGGCAATAGACAATTGCTATGCAAAGGTGCTAGCTGTCCAACAGAATCCTAGCAGAATGATTCAATATCTTACATGCCACCCACAAAGCTGACATCAGTCATGGCTAGCTCGTGAAGAAATTCTATAGCTAAGCCTCTTCTTATTTTGCTCAAGTTTTGGCTTGGGCATAGGAGAGAGGACACCCATATTGAGGCATTTGTCTTCTATTTTTTTCTTTGTTATTTGTAGATTTTATCTTTTGGATGAGTTTGTTAATGTTTTGAAGGGTATCCTTGGCATAACGGTAAAGTTGCTGCCATGTGACCACTAATTTGAGTCATGTAAACAACCTCTTGCAATGCAGAATAAGGTTATGTATAATAGACCTTTCCCTGGACCCCGCATTGGTGACAACATCGTGCACTGAGCTACCCTTAATGGGTTTGTTAATGTTTTGGGGAAAGTGCCTATAAATGTGATCTTGGACTCATTCAAACACTAGGGCTACCTTTGGTATCTAAATTTTTTTATTTTTTATATCTTTGTTCTTAGTTTGTGAAAAATAGTTTGACAAAAATTTCAAAATTGGTATGCTGAAATTGAAAATAAAAAATTAAAATTGTTAGATGATTCAAATTTATTCTTTATCTGGTTTAACTAACTTACTAAATGTATATTTTATATTTATTATAATTACAATTAAATTTATCAATAATATGGAATAATGTTTTGATTTCTATACAAATCTATTTAGAGAAAGTTAACTGAATTATCCATAAATTATAGAACATACAAAAACAAGTGTAGCCAGAACAAGACAAAAGGAAAATAAAACTTATTAAATTCAACTATTTACATTAACTCCCATGTGACTGTAAATTAAGTACATTCTTATCATTTTAGATCATTGGGTTGTCTGCTAGGATGACCAATCTTAAACTATGGTAAGTTATACATGTTGTCTTCTCGTTGTTACCTTCAAGGTATTATAGGCCCTCAATATACGATAATTCTGGATGAAATTCACTATGTTACTTCCCTTCCACTTGAGTTGTCTACTTTCAAATGAATGTGACTAGCAAATTAATTGCCAATAATGTTTAACATTTTAAACATGTTAAAGAGAAATATATAACAATCATCTCAATGAGCTAACTAAAAATTATACAATTAATGTAACTAATATATTTATGTATCTAAATTCAACTCTGATTATTTAATATAAATTTGATAGTATTAACTAATTTCGTAATCAACTATATAAATTAACTAATACTAGTTAAATATAAATATATAATTCTAATAAACTCAAATTTTACAATAAATCAAGTTATCTTAAATTTAATATAATTTAAACAAATTTTGCGTACAACGTATAATTAATAATAACTATGTTATCTTCTAAGTTATTATATCAATACTCAATATCTATTAATATCAGATATGATTAGTATTTACCATATATATATATTAATAAATTTTCAATTAACTTAAAATAAATTTAACTAAATATGTTATTAGTCTATTATTTTATATAAAATATAATCTAACTGATATTTTATTAAAGATATAATTTAACTGAATGTTTAGCTAGAAGTAATAATTTAAGTTATTAATGCTAATTTTAATTAATATAAGTTTATAATAAAATAACCTGGTTATAACTTAGGGTCTCACGCTCTGTAAGGGGGAGGGGGTGCACTGATATTGAAGAACCAGTGCACTTGTATTGAAGAGCATGTGCATCAAACATGGAAGCAATGAGGCACCGGATATTGAAACAAAAGCGGTGCAACGGGTTCTAAAAAATGGGCACATCTCTAAAGTGGTGACCTGTTATTATGAAACGGGTGCTCCTGGTATTTGAAAATGGATGCATTTGGTATTTAAGAATAGGTGCACCTAAACACCATTCATGGAGAGTTCCATGCGGGGAGTTACTCCTAAGTTTTGTTCCTTGTGATCCTCACACTTGCATGCCTCGGTCTTATCCCCAGTCCATGTTGACGTGCTTCATCTGGGAACACCAACAACAGAAAGAAAACTCTTGCTGAAGCATTGCCATCTTTGTCTCCTCTAGCATCCCCAGGTTGTGCTCCCCTCTTCCTTCTTGTTCACTTCAAGAGTCAAAGCTTTCCTACAAACCCTTCTCTGCTTTTCCTCCCTCATATTGGGCCAGTATGGCATGAAATAGAGTTGGTATCGTCAGGTACCATCATGGTTTCAGTTATTGCATGTCATCTCTTCATGCCAACAAGTTTTGGTTTCGGTGGGAGGGCAGAACAATAAGTTCATACATGCTGATTGAACCGACTCTTCATTTCAACCATGACTGTAAGTCTACTACAAATGTAAACTTTCCTGTTTCAGAGATTTGATGTAGTGAAAAATATCATGCAAATACATGATCTTGCTGCCCTCTTTGTAAACATGCTTTTTGTCTTACAAAAGCCATTTAACACATGCCTTTGAAACTGCATCATTAGAAAGGCTATGATAATGAAGCATTTTAAGGACCAGAACCGACTCTGTAATCACTCATTCTGGAAATTAAACTTTCCATAATGTGATTACTGATGAGAGGGCATAGGTTGTGATATCCCTTTCCAACTGTTAACCAGAATGAGCTTTTTGTCTAGTTTAAGCTTTTGGAATAAATGACCACCCAATCAAATTTAGTATGGCACAGGTAGAGTTCTTATGAAACAATATTTCTCAAATTAAGTTTATTCCTTATCCAGTCCATCCAGCATGCATGACGGAAAACACATATTTAAATTAGACCTTGTCTTAATAGCTTAAATTTCTAAAGTAAATGCTCACTAAATAAAACTTGATAGCGCACTCAGCTCATACTTTTGCAGGACATTCTAAAAGATTTCCATTGGCAGGTACAATATGCTCGAATTGGTGGATCATTTCCACAGGCGTGGTCTGTACCAGTCTCTATTCTTAAGGTATCAAGTGGCTTGCCCATTCTGTCATTGTTCTTGTAAAATTTCATACTTTGGATTCTTCATTGGTGAGAGTGATACATATCCTTTTTAAAATACTCTGTTTCAGCATAATGGAAGGCGAGCAATCCTTGTGGCAATTTTCTCCTGAGATTTTAGTCCAGGATCCTAGCATTAAACATGCTGTAGCTTTGATGCCTCCAATCATCCTGTTTCATGGAACAAGCGATAAGTCTATACCATCAAATTCCAGGTTGGTTTAAATTAATTACTAGGATAATAGAATCTATGCCTTTTCTGATGTTACACTTGGGTTGAAGTATTGATTAGGAGAAAACCACAGTTGTTATACCAGATCTTGCTCTGATTGTCTTAAGGGTAACAACTTGCATTTCTTTCCCTATAGTTTTAGGGGAATGATTAAATTCTTTTGTTAGTTTCCTACATTTTAACACCCTAAATTGATCCTTATCTTCTCTAGGAACCAAATTCACTGAGCATGTGATAACCTGATCGACAATTCATTGTGTCAACCATTAGATTATATGAAAAAAATGCTAGACAATGCATGCCGCTTATCCAAATCTTCACTTATTGACCAAGATAGTGCATAAAGAAATAATGATGAAGGATTTATTTATTAAAGAAAATATAAAATTGTCTTCGAGTACATATGTAGCAAGTATTAAAAACATTAAGCAGAATTTAACTATAGCTATTATATATGATCTTGTTCTGATTTTGTCTAAACTATGGGTTTTAGGGGAATGCTTAAAGAATATTTTTGTTGGCTTCCTACTTTTTGCATGCCCCAAATCAATCTTTGGTCACAAACTGAATTCACTTAGCACATGATCTTTTGCATGAAAATAAGGAACACTGTAATAATATATCATAAATCACATAATAATAACCATAACTATATCACTTCCATAACTATATTCATAGTTGTTAATGTCACATTATATTTTGTTATTTTAGATTGAGCATGAGATCTGTAGTTTTCTCTTGTACTCGAACACTACAGGGTGGTACACTGAGTTCATGCAAGCATGAGTAACAACTTTTTTGATAGTCCAAAAATGTAGGCTCATGGCGACCAGTCCTAGTGTGCTATTGACATAATGCTTACGTGCTAACCTGAGGTCCATAGCAATCATCACATGAAGTTCTACCATATGCGTGTTATAAACAAATTCTCTCAACACTAGAGTTATTATATTTGTTGTTAATTCAACATCAATAACACTTATGGTGTGGAAGTGTTATCTATTCATACGATAAACAAGATAAACATGACACCTAAATAGATGGTCTAACAATGACCAAAAGCATAATTCACCGTTAATAGAAACATTCAATATTATCAAGGATACCCACGGGATGCCTAGTTGGCTAAAAGGTGATAGATTTGTTACAATGAGGCAAGAGATCAATTCCCGGTGGATGCATACCCTAGGGCAAAACAACTCGTCCCACCTAGACCTGACCTTAGGCTGGGCGCAAATGGGACCCAACTTGGACCTAGTACCTGTATTAGGGTCAACGGCTAATTACCTGTTGACTCGGTTAACAGACATGAATTGTAACCGGCTCGCTTGGTAGCTGGGCCGGCTACGATTCAATAGTTGAATTAACTGGAACCACTAGTTATCAGTTGATTTTTTTTTTTTTAATGAAAATTTGTTAAAAATATGGTGTTTACCTGGATTTGAACCCATCTCTTAGTTGAGGACCAAGAATACTTACCAATTAGAGTACGACAAATTAATATTCAAGAGTGATAGTTACTTATTTAATAACGAATCACTAATTTTCTTTTGATACCTAGAAAGATATTTCTTTTAAGTGCGATTTAAAAGTGTAAAGCAATTCTGAATGTGAGATTGATGTTTCTGACCATTAAGGGGAAGGGGGAGGATTTTTTTTTAACGATTTAGATTATTTGATAGTTTTTGATCAATGATTACGATTTAGTTCTTATACCCTAAGGGGTATACGTACTCACAACTTAAATAAGTGGAAGTTTTTTTTAACCATTTTAATTTTTTTAATATAATAATCTTGAACCCTGCCGAATCATAGTGAATTGTGCATACCGTGAAACTGTAACCGTTTTGGACGGTTAAGGTTAAGGGTCAACCCTAGGAACCATCGAACCGGCAGGGGTTCAAAACCGCCTATCCATCAATTCAGAACTGGAGTCGGATGTACTCTCACCGCCTAGCCAATTTGTCAGCTATAAGCTGATCCCATGATTTATCTCCCTTCATATAACCTGGGAATAGGCTGTGAGGAGCGCTTGGGGTGAGCGTAATTATCTTTTGCTACAAAAAGGTAGCATAATCACCTTTTGCTATCAAAGGATGCACATTCTGACATCTCAATGCATGCATGAAGAATAAGCAAATAAATTTGGACTTTCATCTCAAATGAAATGGAAGACCTTGGACTCCTCTTTTAATATGCCTTCTCTACTAAGGTGACTGCTTTTTTTGTATAATTATTTCCACCCAAAACAGGCCAACTTTAAAAAGATCTAAAAACACTGAGGAAAGTCTTACAAAACTCCACTGATGCTTCCCAAGTTCCTTGCGAGGAGCCTCTCACTTCACCCAAGTTTGTGATACCCAATTCACAACCATTATCTTCTGAAATATCTTTGTATAAAATATGATTTTTGGGTACAAAGTATAGGTGCTGAAATTAATACAACCATAATAAACATGAATGAAATTTTACGATGATAAAGGAAAATAAGACTGAGGGACAACACTTTCTTACAATTGATTCTACCATTCAACCTACTATAGTTGATGAGCATAACTGCAGAGAAGAACCGAAACAACCACAAAGAGAATGATCCCACCTATTCAACGCTGTCAAACTTCGTAACTCCAGCCACTAAGCATATCCAGGAGCACTTGTACCAAACCATAAACATTGAAAGGAGGAAATAAAAATGAGACTGAATCCAAAAAAGGAATAAGGTGTACAACAAAGCTTTGTTACTGAGAAATCAACATCTCTTAAACTTCATTGTCAGATCGTGAGATGAGGTCTCTTAATTGCTGTTGCCAAGAATCAAAAGAGGAGTAAGGAGGGAAGGGGATCTCACTAAATGCAAGGTAAATCGTGTTTTTTGCCATGTTCGTACCTTTTGGTAAGTGCTATCCCTTATTTCTGGAAATCTTCACTGATAGTTGTTGGAGCCTTATTACCTGCCTTGCTAATAGAGAAGAGGAGGAGAGATGTCCGGAGGGAGCTTGTGGCTGCAGTAGGGGATAAACTGATATACACACTGAATCAATCTTTTAAAGTGTATAACTGTGTATTTCAATTTTCATTTTTTTATTCTTCTACTCAACTACTCTCAATAATTAGAAACATACAGTTGGAATTCTTTTTTTTTTTGCTATTAGAATAAAATAGGGAAGGATATATTGCTTGCCACTATATGACGACAACAACAACCAAGTCTTATCCCACTATTTGTGGTGGGTTATATAGATCCTCCTATGCTATTGGGCTCTATCCCCTATTATATTATCATCATCTATATTTAGATAAATTTTATTCTATTTTATTGTTGCTAATCAAGTCTTCTTTGGTCTTCCTCTTTCTTGTTTAATGTATATATTTCTCATATTGCTTGCCACTATGAAGTTCTAAAATTTGATATTGAACTTTACTTAATATGAATCAATCCTTTAAATGTGTAAATGTAGTCATTGTATCTTCTAGGAACACAGATTCCAATAGTTATATGGTCTTGTTTTATTTTTGAGAGACAGTCAACAATTCCATTTAGATTCCAAAAGTTCTGTTACTGAATATGAATCTTTTTAACCGTTGTATACAGTGAAAAATTTGTCCATACACTTAAAGATGTGGGAGCTAAAGCCAACTTTGTCATGTACGATGGAAAAACTCACACAGATCTGTTTCTTCAGGTAAAAAAGCTTGTTGTCTCAATATGTCTGACATGGTAAAACTACAATTTGATGTTTCTTTGATGAAATCTAGTCTTCGTAAGTTTCACTAGGTCCATTTTTATAGTTTTGTACTTTTCAGCTCTTCCTAGAAAATAGTGCCTTTAATCGTCGCCTGAATACTTTTCTGGTTATGCCATGTATTGGAGAATGGATAATGCAAATTAGGAATTTGGTTTTCAGAAGATACAGAATTCTAAGAGTTTATTTTGGTATGTTCTCTGTTTTTGGTGAATAAGTTTTTAAAGAAAATCTCCAAATTAGTAATTATATTATTTAGGAATGTAGTTGAAAAGTTTATTTTAATTTGATTTGTTTTCGAGTATGGTATACTGTTTCCTCTAACAGCAAAGAAAAAACACTGCCCCACATCAGATGATCGACAGATCAGGCTCCACATTAAAGGATAAGGGTTTGGGAGGTCCTTTTTATCCATCTTTGATCGAACAAATATATTAATTACCATGGCAAATGACTCCAGAAGCCATGGTTTCTGCTTGTATGTTCTCATGTATGTGCCTGATGGCTGACTGACCAAAAGGACATTCAATGTTTGTTATAGCTAATTTATTCTGACTACCTTATCCCAGAAAAAAAAGGTTATTCTTACTACACATGGCTTTTTAATGTTAGTCTTGCTTTAGATAATAGCTCCGATGCTTTATATTTATATTTGTCACTTATAAAGTGATAATTGATTAGGGACAAAGAATAAGTATTCTTTGAAAGCCACATCTTTGATGGTTAGGAAGAGTTGTCTTGATCATTGACTTTGAATGTGTTAAACTTCTAATATACAACAAATGTGTGTATTGGTTACTAGTTAAGATTTTGTTGCTCTAACACTTTATGAATTGGCTATTAGGATCCTCTTAGAGGTGGTAGGGATGAACTTCTGGAGGATATAATTAAAGCCATTTATGCTGGTGATGAAGTCGAATGTGCCAATCTTGCTCTAACACCACTGCCACGCCGCCTTGTTCCGGAATTCATGTTGAAGCTGGCTCATAAAATAAGTCCCTTCTAGGAATTTGTTTTCCAATTTTATATAGTAATCCCTAAACAGCTTGTCACTGTCATTACCTTGAATTCTATTTTGATATAAAAAATATAATGACAAATTAGGAAATAGTCCATCCTTGATTTTTTTTTATCGGAAGTCTTCTTTTGCCATTTCTTATTTTTTATTTTCATATTTATGGAGTAAGAATGTGGTTAAGAAATAAATTGCATTCACCTCACTGTCTTACTGTGATTCTACTGTTTTTTTTTTTTTTTAAAAAAAAGAAGCTTCAGAACCTTTCTGTATCTGTGATCATCACCAAGCGCTGTGAATAAATTTGCCATTTTTGATGTAAAAGACGGGCAAGTTTTACTAATTGTGTATTCTCAGCATGAACTTCCCAATCATTTAGATTTCAATCTTTGAGAATCTATGCCGATATATGGTTTAGTTATCTCTTCCATTTTGTGGCAATTCATCCAGTTTATAGAGTGACTATACATAAAACTAAGTTATTTCTGATGACTAAAAAATTATCTTAATTTCTTTGTTTGCTTTTGGAAAAGAGTTGAATTTCATAGGTTGTAATGTGATTAACATTGTCTAACTAATCTGATTAAGAAAAGAAAACTGTCTACTTATTAAATTTTTTGTAGTTCAATTTTAATGTGAGTAATCAGACTTTATTTATGAACAAGATGTGACTTTATACACAGTAGTTTGCAGAACTAGGTGTCTCCCCCCACCTGGTTATACAAGCTGAATCTGTAGGTGGAGCAGGTTTTAATTCTTCTATCATAAAACCTAAGTTAGTTTGAACTATGTGATGATAATTTCCTATAAAATCATTAGTATAAAATAGTCATTTGTTTATAAAATTATCAAGTTATGATTTCTCTGCTATGTTATCTACTATCATGTTCTCTTCTCAAATTCTCAACTCAAAAACCATCATGATCCTGATTCCTCTACAATATAATTCCTTCCACTGTTTACATTGGTGGATAATAATATATATATATATTTTTAATGCAATTAAATGATTGATGGATCGTTCCTCTTCTATTCACTTCTCTCAATTCATTCACTCTAATAAATAAGTTTTTTTTTTTTTAAATCTCTTCCCTCTTCCTTTCCCTTCCTCTTTCTTCCCTGTCAATCTTCCCCATTAAAGATCTCAAACTAACTCCTTAAGAATCAACAACCAAAGGCAGCACTTTTTAAAGAGGGCAAGTGCCCCACATAGTTTAGACTTAGCAAGCATTCAAACAGAAGCATGTGCTTGCTATCATTGTTTGAGTATTCCTCTGGCCAATTTGATATATATATATATATATAATCAAAATATTCTTGGTAGAAAATAAAAAGGGATCTCTCATTTTTAAAAAGGGCGAATTACATTTTACCCCTGAGGTTTGGTTAAAGTACGAAACAACCCTCGTGGTTTCAAAAATAACAAAAAAACCCCTAAGGTTTGGATAA
>JBBMJZ010003611.1:0-11901 GCA_037833815.1 Zingiber zerumbet | reverse complement strand
TAGAAATCTGTTATGAGATGACATTGTAAAAGTGTTAATGTCTTATTGTCTCCTCCGAGATGAAGGAAGAAAAGAATTCTATTGTCATTATTTCTATTATTATTATTATTATTGAAACAAAGTCATGAGAAATAATCTCATACCCTAAATAACACCATACTTAGAAAACCAGCATACTTTAGACCCTATCAAATCTCTGAATAGAAAATTCTATGATGTTCACTAAATTTTCTATCATATTTTGAGAATTTGTGTCATCTATGTGGAGTTGTTTACTCACTATTAAGCTCTAGACCTAACAACCTTGATTCCAAAACAACTTTTGAGATTGCAAGTGCTAGTGATATCATTGGACAACGCTAGAGATTTCTCTAATTTATTATTTTCATATCACAAACTTATCGGTCCAAATTTGGTGTCTATAGTAAAGCACACAAAAATAAACAAGAGCAATTTATTATGGTTTGGTATAAAAGTCTATACATATCATGGAGAGAATCTAAGTCTAAATATGAAAGAAAAGAACAATAAAAGATAGACAAATTGACGTTCTCTACATTGAACTAAAGATCTTTTGTTTTGCCCTATACTGCCCATTCGTCACTAAGTGGCAAAAGTATATATCTAATAAATTCAGCATTTCTTTTTTTTTTCAAAAAAAAAACATGTATAGGAAATAAAGACTTTGATATGGTGTCCATCTTATGTTTTACATCCCTGCATACCTAGTGTAATTTTTGAAAAAAAGAAAATAGGATTTAGGGTTTAGGGTTTAGGGTTTAGACATTAAGGTTTATAATTTATAGTATAATTTTTAAGATGTAGGAAGCGAAAAAAATACATTAGATGTACAAGATGAACAACATATCATTTTTCTAGGAAATAATTTAAACCGCCGCAAATATGAAAATGATAGAGTGATTTGTGGGGGGAAATAAAGGGTCGGTTTTGGCATATTAGTTTTTCCATCCAAGAGCGTCTAAAGTGGATTGGTTTTCGGTGATATGGAAGTCATATATTTTGCCCAAACATTGGTTCACATCTTGGTTACTTGCTTATGGAAGACTAAGAACGGCGGACACGATCCCTTATGAGCCTAATAAATTATGTGTGTTATGTCATCAACAAGATGAATCCAATAATCATCTTTTCTTTGATTGTGAAATTGTCAAGCCTCTACTTGATAAAGTCAAGACATGGATGGGTATCACTTTTGACATCACCGATATGACCTCTTATCTTGATACATTTCGACAACATTATAAAGGTAAAGGACGGCAAATAAAAGCAAGACATCTTGCTTTATCTTCCATGATTTATCTCGTATGGAATGCACGTAACATGAGTCGATTTGAGAATGTTGCTCCTTGCTTTGAGAAGATATTTCACAAAGTCCAAGTTCATGTTTGGTGCTTCGTAGATATCTAGTGATTCTTTTGTAATGTGTGGAAATGCTTTGTGATATGTTCGGGTATCATACAAAGTCCAAGTCATGTTTGGTACTTTGTAGGCACTAGTGAGATCTTGATAAGTGATGTTTGTGTAATGGTGTCATACAAAGTCATAAAGCTCTTATATATTTTGTAGTCATCATATGATTGTATTTTGTTCATTTTGGGAGTATAATACATTTACCTCCAAAAAAAAAAAAAAAAATAATTTAAACATTGTGAAATCTAATGCTTAGAAATAATGATAACCTACTAAGTATATTACGGTAATTGTTAAAGTTGTAAGTGATTGCATTTGAAATTTGATTTGTGGAGAGAAAAAAAGGAAACTAAAGGTTTTTAATTTAGAACCAAAAGTAAATACATGAAAACAAGAGATGTAAAATCCATATTAGAGCTTTAAGTATCTTCTATATGTTTTCATTTAGGTATTATAGTCATTTATTAGACAAAGAAAAAAAAATGTGGAACCACCTTTTATAATAAGAGGATCATAGTTCGAATTCTAATAGAAATGATGAGAGAATATAGGCTACAAATGTGATCAATTGATTAACAAATATAAAGAAGCTGAAAAACAATATAATAGAAAATCAAATAAAAAATAATTTTTTTATTCAAATATTATTCATGCTTGTCCATCACATAATTGAATGAACAAATAAACTTGTAATATCAAACTCATTAATCAACTAAATAATTTAAAAATATTAAAATTCTAAGTAATAGAAAAAATTGAATATGAATCAAGCTCAAATCAAATTTAAACAATTATTTTAATAATTTAATTTATTTTAAACTCAACTTGATTTTTAAATAATATAAATTTAATTCAACTTGACTCTTATCACCCTAGTGACATGTAATATATATCCACTATCAAACTAAACAAATAGTCTCCAAGAGAATGAGAATGTTTTGATATCAAAACAAGACATTTTATTATTCTATCATCTTGTTTGTCTCAAGTCAGTGCAAATCACTCAACCTCTGCATCAAGCAATGCCTAAGTTGACGAGTAGATATCAAGCCTCTAAACTTTTCTTCACATGATACAAAATTCCATTCCATTTCGCCCTGAGACTATAATGCAGCAGTTAGATTCTCCAAGCGATCAATCATACATTTCAACTATAATGTATTGTAAAGATTTTTTTTTTCAATGAGACAAATCTAAGAATATTGGCTATTTGGATGGACTTCTGTGATTGTTGTTGACTGATGAAAAATTTCTACAAGGTTAAATTGATTATCTTCGGAATTAATCGGTGAGCTGAATACCTAGATAAAAAAATTCATTCCATTCCTTTTTTTAAAACTAAAAATTAGATTTTTTTCCATTTTAATGAATTAATATCATCTATCGGTAGGACATTCAAGTTATCATCTAGATATCCATAGTTTGATTCCAACTATGATGTATTTATAGAAATTATTATTGGTTAATATCTTTAATTGGTGAACTTAATTGTAAATTATACATATGAGTACAAACTGAATCCATTAAAGTAATCTAACTTGGGCCTATTAAGTTCGGATTATTGAATGTAGATTTTGTATGTGTAGAACATATAATCTCACATCTATTATTATTTATGGGTTAATAATAGATGTTTACTATATATAAGATTGGATCTTAATTATTTAAAATTTAATTTTAATAAAACTTTTAATTTTTCATTTATCTAAAGTTTTTCGAGCCGTCTTGCCTAAGTAACTAAATCATCCTAAAATGAGATTATCTGATTTATCTTTTTGTTTTTTCGTGGGAATTATTTGAATCCTGACAATATTCAATATTATTAATTATATACTAGTGGCCATCTGCTTCTCCATTTTTCCAGGCTACCCCTGTTTCTCCTTCCTCTCGTCAATCCTTCCTTCTCTTCCTAAGTCATCTCCTTCCCTTCGCCATGGATCGCTTCATTTGCCGGTATGCAGCGAGTTCCGTTCGTGATAAGATCTAAGAGGGAGGGAGGGAGAGGGGGATCAGTAATTCAGAGAAGATGGGAATGAATTCAGAGAAAGGGAGTGCACTGCTTTTGGTAGCGTTGGTGATGGCGATGAGCTTCTTCCTCGGCCGGAAGAACTGCATGGTCATGGCGAAGCATCCTCGCCGGATTCTACTCGATACAGACGTCGATACTGACGATTTCTTTGCGCTCCTCTACATTCTGAAGCAGAACCGCTCGGAGTTCGATCTAAAGGTTTGAGTCTTTTTCTTCACCTCAATCAAGAAGCGTAAATTTTTAAGCTTTGCTTCTCTTGATTAGTTCTTATGCTCTAATTAAACTTTATGTTCACTGTTTATGTTTGATCCAAACCGATTGAAGATTGCACAACTCTAAAGGCTCAGTTTGTCAAAAATGGAGTTCTTTTATGACAACGACTAGCCAGTTGATAATTAATATAGTTATTCTAGCTTAAACAAGCTTGGCCGTGCATGAAATAAGTGGTGCTAGTGACAACAGTATATCGAGTTTTCTAAGCTCTTCTTCGTTATCTACGGATTTCTCTCCCCTTTTGCACCAGTCAAAAGCAGATTCTCCTCTGTTTTTTTGTTTTTTGTTTTTGAACAAAAATGTTGCATAAATCACAGGCGGTGACGATCAGTGCAAACGCATGGTCGGAAGCAGGGCACGCAGTGAACCACGTATACGATTTGCTATACATGATGAACAGAGACGATGTTGCTGTGGGAGTTGGAGGCGACGGTGGCATATCAGACGACGGCTCCATTATTTTCCCTAATGTCGGTGGATTTCTTCCTCTGATCGAACAGGTACTACATTTCTTCCATTTGATTCTCCTTTTATTTGATCTCAGATTAAGGGTATACCTTTAATTGCAGGGAATGTCGACGGCCGGCGACTGCCGCTATCGACAAGCGATTCCGGTAGGCTCTCGCGGAAGGCTCGATATCGGCACCAATTACGGCCTTCGAAGGTCCTTTCTTCCTCAGGGGAAGAGGAGATACGTTCCCCTGCGTCAGCCTACTGTCCAAAGAGTCATGCTCGAGACCATCTCTGCAGGCCCGACCACTCTGTTTCTGATCGGATCACACACAAATGTCGCTCTGTTTCTGATGACAAATCCCCGGTGGAAGAAGAACATCGAGCATATCTACATCATGGGAGGAGGGATCCGGTCAGAAAACCCCACTGGCTGCTGCCCGGACTACTCTAGTTCTTGCATTCCCCTGCAGTGCGGCGACCATGGCAACCTCTTCACGGCTTACGCCACCAATCCATTCGCAGAGTTCAACATCTTTTCTGATCCCTTCGCGGCTTACCAGGTCCGTTCAAGTTGCCGTTCTCGTAGCCTTTTTGTATATATACGTTTCATGATTCTTGTTCAGGTGTTCCATTCCGGGATTCCGATCACTCTCGTCCCGCTCGACGCGACCAACACCATCCCGATCAACGAGGAGTTTTTCCGAGTGTTCCAGCAGCGCCAAGAGACCTTCGAGGCGCAGTACTGCTTCAGATCTCTCAAGATCATTCGCGACACTTGGTTAGACGACCATTTTTACACTGTGAGTCCATGCCCGTCCCCTTCGCATTTGGTAGATAGATCGCCGGAAGAAAAACTGTGTCTCCTGTTCATGTTTGCATGCATGCACGCGCGCGCAGAGCTATTTCATGTGGGACTCGTTCCTCTCGGGCGTCGCCATCTCCAGCATGCGCGACGGGAACGACCGTACCGGCGACGGCGACGACGACGACAACGAGTTCGCCGTCATGGAGTACCTCAACGTAACGGTGGTCACGTCGAACGCGCCTTTCGGCGTCGACGACGGCTCCAACCCCTTCTTCCATGGCCGCGCGGTTCCCAAGTTCGACCTGCAAAACGGCGGCGTCCACAGTGGCCACGTTCAGGCAGGGCTCCGAGATCCATTTTGCCTCGTCAATGCCTCAACTAAAGGAAAATGTCAGGTAATTTAATCGTATAATAAGATCAACAATTGTTAATCCAAATCGAAGAACACACAACTATTGCAATTGCAGGACGGATACACCAAAGAAGTCACCGGATCGGAAGCTGTTCAGGTGCGAGTTGCGAAAGAGGCTAAGCCGAACAGAGATTCAAACAGCCCACTGAACAGACAGTTCTTCCAGAGTTTCTTGGACGTAAGAATCAAACATCGATCATTTGATGCTTCCATTCAATAATAATGCGAGTTGCATATCTACAGGCTCTTAATCTTCGTCCTCAGTCTGGGAAATTTAGCCTCGCAAGGCAATTTCCTTTCTACAGAGAAATGTTCTACAAGCCAAACTCTTCATTAAGCCGAACGGGAGGGAAGGCTGTGGTGTTCGACATGGACATGAGCGCCGGAGACTTCCTCGCACTCATCTACTTGCTGAAAGCGCCGATCGAGACGATAAACCTCATGGGAATTCTGGTGAGTGGAAATGGGTGGGCAACTGCCGCAACTGTCGACATAATCTACGATGTGCTTCACATGATGGGGCGAGATGACATTCCAGTCGGATTGGGGAATTTCACTGCGTTAGGCACTCCTGTTCTTGGCTGCCAATACGTGAAGGCAATTCCACAAGGAAGTGGCGGGCTTCTCGATTCCGACACACTCTACGGCCTTGCGCGATTGCTGCCGCGGAGTCCTCGAAGGTACACAGCTGAAAACTCATGCGAGTTCGGAGCTCCGAGGAACACCGATCACCCTACGCTTAGGCAGACACTGGCTCTGGAAGTTTGGGAGCACATTACAAGAGCATTGGGTCCGACTGATAAGCTCACTCTGCTCACGAATGGTCCTCTCACTAACTTAGCCAACATCATCGATCAAGATGGAGATGCAACTAGAGTGATACAGGATGTTTATGTGGTGGGAGGGCAAGTGATGGACGAGCAGCGAAACAAGAGAGGGAATGTCTTCACTGTTCCCGCCAACAAGTTTGCCGAGTTCAACATGTTCCTCGATCCTTTAGCTGCAAAGAAGGTGATGGAGTCGAACCTCAGCATCACGCTCATTCCTCTCAGTGCTCAGAAGAGAGCAGCTTCGTTTGTGAGGATGCTCCGGAGTTTGAAAATTGCAGAGCAGACTCCGGAATCAAACTTCGCACGGCAGTTGTTGTTACTGCTCAATCAACTGGTGCTGAAGAACCCTAAACTATATCGTCATATGGTAGTAGTAGTTTATTCTTCGAAGCTTAACGTAACTGGAGAACAATAGATTTCAGTTACTGATCGATATATGATCTCTTTCTGCAGGATATATTTTTAGGTGAAATTTTAGGTGCAGTTGTTTTGGTAGACCAGGGCAAGTTGAATACGAGAATGCAAATCAAACCGATTAGTGTTCTAACTGGAGATCTAAGCCGAGATGGACAGATTGCAGTCGACAGAAATGGGAAACTGGTCCACATTTTGGATAGTTTCGATAGCGGAGAATACTACGAGCAGTTTGCAAATTTATTAGGCGAGAAGCAGCAGTCTGCAGTCATTGGGAGCTTTGATGAACAGAAGAGAATATGGAGTACACCGCCGAAATGAAAGAGAAGGAGTTCACTTGATTCTTTGAAAAACACTGTTAATTCTTTGTAAATGTGCATAGATCATATTTGTTGTTTATAATTTAACTTGTGAGAATATTATAATTAATGTTAAAGTCAATAGATTAGTAAATTGTTTTATGATGGATTTTTTCAAATCTATTTTTTTTTTTTTAAAAAAATAGTACTTGGGCTTGGGCCGAGAAATTGATCCTAATGTAACTTTTAATTTTGGGCCCAAAACAGAGCCCAATATAGACCGGCGCAGCAATCGTGACTTCATCACACCCTTTTGCTCCTCGCCTGCCCATTAGCGGGATACGAACAGGGCGGGGCAGCGGCGGCTTCTGAGTCTCTCCGGGCAGTCTTCCTCGTCGCGAGCGTGAGATCTGAAGGCGAAGGTATGGATCGATTCCTTGATTTAACCCCTCTCTTCTAACGATCCTTTTCACGGGGTCTCGATTTCACAGGGCAGTTAGGGCGAGATCCGCGACATGTCGAGCACCGTCGATCTGGCTGGGGAGCCGATCCCCACCTCGGCCGTCCTCATGGCCGCTTCCAAGCACATCGCCGTGCGGTGCAGGGCAGAGAACTTGGCATTCCTTAAGTGCAAGAAGAAGGACCCCAATCCGGAGAAATGCCTCGACAAGGGTCGTCAGGTCACGAGCTGTGTCCTACATCTGTAAGTACTTGTTCCGAATTGATTCTACAGCTCATGATCTTTAAATGTTTGTTCTATTATTCGCTGAGGCAAGTTCGTAGCTTTTCGCGTAATGCATTTTACCATCGATTTGGGGGGGAAAAAACTAGGTTCAAAACTCTACCTTTTAGTTTAAGTAGGTATGTTCTAGTCTTTCCTTGTTAGGGGAATCCAACTATCATCGTCATTTTCATCATCAAGCCGCTTTTGACTCTTAACTATTTGTGGCCGGCTAAATAGATGTCATCCAGTACGCATAGTAACATTCAAATGAATTAAATTATTTTTATTATATAATCAAGTTTTTCTTTGGTCTAATAAAATAGAAGATGCAGACTATTTCTTTTGTTCCCATCGAATTGACAAGGCAGAAAAATGTCAAAAGAAAGAGCACTTCATAGTTATCATACGTTTCAGCTGTATTAAATGTATCCCAATGAGACAGTACTGATAAGTGCTATATAGGCTGGTTATTGTGTTTCTAAAAGGTTAAATTTGCACTTCTCCATGTTCAATTACTTTGCACTCTTCCAGCAACTGTCTCTAGCATATGATAGTAGATCTAAAGTTCCCATGCAAAGTAAAGAGAAGCAATAACATTGGCGAGTAGGTTTTGTGGTGTATGATGATTCTCAAATTTGAATCACTCTATATTCTTCTCATATCACGTGAATAAAATGTCCAAGATTCAACTTCTATGGAAAAATCTTGTACATTGAAGTAAATGATGCAACATGATCTGCACTGAGGGATTGATTATCTCTACACAGTGAAACACAGCTATAGAATTCTAGACTTTCATTTACTTTTTCGTCTTCTTAGTTGTCATAAGACTTTTTTAGAAAATTTAGTGTCAACTTTACCCTATTAAAATTTTGGTGTTTCAAGGGTCTTTACAAAATCAAAAACCACATATGGTTTTCTCTACTGTAAAAGCAGACATTTGAAATTGGATAGTCACAATATTCTCAAAATTCATCATTTAAGGCCTTGAGGTTGAATATCTAGCATTTGTCACTTTTGGACATCATAGGAATTTGTAAAGTTGGCTAATTTATAATATTTTGTTAATGCTCCAAAAATTATTTGTGTCTCTCTTCTCATCAATCCAAAGATTCCCCACATGATTTTGTGTTCAAATTTCTTAATGCAAGTTCCTAGTCATCTTTAGTTGCACCTTTTTATTTGTTACTGTCAAGTAGGGTATTCTAACTCATTCAGTTTATTAAATGCATCAGTTAGTTACACATAGGCCCCATTGGCAGAAGCACATGAATTAACTGTTATTTTCTGGAGAATGCTCAAGAGAGTGTTGATTAATTAGCTATGCCTTCCCTGCAAAGGTTTGTTACTTAGGCCTTGTTCATTTCTACCTTAAGCTTTGGTAACGATTAAGGTCTTCGTCCATGCAGCTGGTCATTGCTCTCTTTGCCTTTTTTCATAATTTATGTGTAATTTGTCAATCTTCTCACATTTCATGCGTGATAGTTCATTGTCTAAAACTGGGACTTATTCTAAAGCAATGTCTGCAGCAGGTCACAAGGCATGTGGCCTGTATAAGATGTTATGCCCTAAAAGAAACTGACAAAGGATTCTCACTTCATTCATATGACCATATTTGTATGTACTTTTGCATAAGTGTTGGTATTAGGGTGTGCGGTCCAGACAACATTCATGCAAGAGCATTGCAAGCTTAGAGAGACTTGGAAATTCTTTGAGGAATTTTTTCAATTTGCTAATAATCATGAGAAGTCAGGTATTTCTCATCTTAATATTCTTACTAGATACTGGAATGCCTGTGCATTGCACAGGTGAATATTTTTATTTAATAAAATAAAGGTGAAAAATAAAAATAAAATAATTTAAAATTAAAAAAGTATGATTATCAATAATTTAATAGGTTTGTTAGCACGGTGCCACATAAGGTTGTGAAATTAAGATTGATATCGTGAATCATTTGGAAGAAAAAAAAATCAAATTGTGGATTGAAAAAAAAACAAATTCATTTGTGTATTTATTTTTTTTTATTTTAGGAAGGGAATGCGTGCTAGTAGAGTCAAACCTCTGATGATGACTCTTAAAATTATAACAAGAATGGTGAGATTTGATCACTATTTTGTACTCTGTGCATGTGGCATGATGTTACTAGAGACCACGTGCAGACTTCATTAAATCATGGCACGAGTGCTCGACTGGAGATGCCGATGGTAAACATGAGAATAAAAGCTTGATATACAAATTGGCTGGTTATTGAAATGTCCATGATAGCAAAAATCAATCAGTGAAAAAACAAACTGTGCAAGTAAGTTGGCGAGGTACTAATTGGTAGAAACTTAAGATGGATTCTGGACTTCTATTTTTTTTTCCTTTTCTTTTTTATGTTTTACTTGGGTTGAGAGGCAGGCTAGTTGGAAGGTGTTACCTCTATATTGGCATAAGGGCAAGCTGTGTGAAAATAAACAAGGAGATGACCTTGTTGGAGGCAAAGAGTCAGGAGAATAGGCATTTACTAGCAAATTTATTTGTGTCCATCTAGTCAATTGATGCATAGACAGGAAACTAGTCATCAGCATCATTAGCAGGGAAATTTAATAGTTTAAACCTAATGTATCACAAATAGTCTCTCGCATCTGATACATCAAGTGAAATACTAATTCCCAGTTTGATTTACTTCGTCTGTCATGATTGTTCTATGCGATTATCACAAATGTATTTGAGCAGAAGAAACTTAAAGACTTGATTTTTACTGAAATGGTTTCTTAAAAATTAAATATTGCTCTCAGTAATTATTTTTCTTCAAAGAAAAATTGAAGAGCAACAACTTTTCTTGCAGGCTGAAGGAGCTCCATCAGAAATGTCCTAAAGAGATGGATGCTTATGCTGGCTGCATGTACTACTACACCAATGAGTTTGACTTGTGCCGCCCAGAGCAGGAAGCATTTGAGAAGGCTTTCCCGATATCCAAATAATTACTGTCATCTTTTGAGTATTGATGAAGACATCGACTTCCTCTGTTGGCCTTTGCCACATAAGAAACAACCAGTGGCATGAAAATGCTTGGCACCAGGATCTGTGCTGATCTTTCTTTGAATCATATTTCATTTGAACTAATGTTGCTCAAGATACCTTTCCTCCATATTGGCTCAATGAATAAGCTCTCAGGACATGTAGTGTTTCAATTTACCGATGATGCGTCACATTAACATCTTTTGCTAATGTGGAGGATGTTCTATGCTTGGTTTGTTTGAGGGAAAATAATTCAAGTGACAAAAAAAAATGATATGGTTTTTTTTACTTGTTTCACTTATCATGTGATTAAAGGAAGAAAAACAAATGCTCTTTACTTATTTGTGTGGGGAAATATTGAATTGAACTGTGATAAATTTGTGTGAAACGAACAAGTGGATATTGTTAGTTTCCAAAGTGACATTTCTTATGAGCAATGAGAATCAACTATAAAATTTATTTAGAAATTGATCAAGATTTATTATTTTTTTATGGGTTAAAAACTTAAAGTAGTTCAAATTGTTTAATATTTTAAGATGTTTTAAAATATGTTTCTATTCAAGATTAAATTGTGATACACGCGTGATTTAACTTAGCTCGTGAGAGTTAACAATATTTTTATTTTACATTAAGATAATCGTGTTTATATAATATCATTAAATAATATTGAAAAAATTAGCTAGCAAAATTATATTTGCTTACGGGAATATATGATAATAAAAGATTTTTATTTTCTTTTCCCCCATTTCTTTCCCTCAGTACTTTAAATCTTTATCCATGGCATAAAAAAGTTATGGCAAATCGATCAAAAAAAAAATCGATTCACTGACAGAAACCATTAGTGATGACGTGTCAGTTTTATAAATCAACCACTATCATTTGCCAAGTGGACAAGAAAAAGAAAAATAAGTAATCCTCTGTTGTTCTAGGTCTTTCGTTTCTTCTTCTCCGTCGTTTGCGACTCATTCTCGTGTTCTATTCTTGTGATTTTCGCTTCTTCTGGCATGTTTCGTCGAGGTTGGGAACTGATGCTACTTCAATATCTAAAGAGGGCAAAATGTCTAATGAGCATTTATTACTCCCACATCGTTAGTTTCAAATGATTTTGGCCATTCTTATAGATTTGTCGCGAAGGCAGGGTTGTCTCTTCAGAGACATCCGATAAAATTGGAACGATACAGAGAAGATTAGCATGGCCCCTGCGCAAGGATGACACGCATAAATCGAG
>JBBMJZ010003598.1:0-11902 GCA_037833815.1 Zingiber zerumbet | reverse complement strand
GATCTCCAGTCGCTAGTCCCCCTGCAGATCGCAAGGATGTTTGTTTAGTCTTTTAGTTTTTCTTTTATTATAGTATCTAGACTATGTTTTAGACTTGTTCTGGTTTTTGCTCTATAGATATTGTATGGTCTTTTATTTGTCGATGGGGTTTTATTTAGATATGTTCTGCTACATGCCTACCTGGACAGCAGAAGAGGTGAGTTGATTTTATTTGCATCGTTGTGGTTTTGAGTTTTATGGGTGTAGTTAAGTAGGATATAAGATTTGAGTTTTATGGGTGTAGTTGAGTAGGATATTTGAGATGATTTTCTTATCGTTGGATTAGTTTAGTTTTACTATTAAACTGCGTGGATGTCGTTTTTATTTTATTATATATATGTTCCGGCCGTGTTGGCCGAGGTGTATGGTTAGGTTGTAGAAAAGTATCAGATTGTCATCCGTACAGGGAGATGCTACCGAAATTTCTTCTGGTAGGGACTCCCCCGGGGCGTGACACTATGTGAGAATTCTCTGATTTGTGTTGCGCCAATATATAGGTAAAACTCATATTACATATGTAATACCTAAATTTGATTGTTTAGTTAAATTTCTTTTTTTTTAGATTGAATTTGTGTGACACCCCAATTTAGTCTGCATTAGAAGTTGTGGGCTAACAAATAAAGTTCATAAGCTTGATGATGCAACATGAAAGTGGATCAAAGCTCACATGGAGAATTTATACAGCTTCATACACTAGAAGGGCTGAAGGGATAAAAAAAATTCATATAGAGAGTAAAACCTCAAAAATAGAAATATTAATATGCAAACTATTAATTTACATGAGTGGATTGGATCCCTTTCGAAGGCTTCCTTCAACCCAAATAGAATTGAAAACAAGCTAAAACAATTCAAAGAAAGAGATTTCCCTATGCCAAAAAGTACCCCAATCAAACTAGGAAATAAATCGACTTGCAAATTAGGAAACGAACCAAATTAAATAAAAAATTTAGCAAAAAAATGCCTACTATCCTAAGCAAAACAAAGAATCTGCCAAAGTAAATTCTTCCAAATCTTAAAATTTTTAAAACTTAATTTTTTAATTTTCATTAGGTGATAATATTTTTATTCCTGGAATTGGAGTTGAGACAAATTCTCTGGGTTTAAATTACTAATCCAATACATGTACAGACATGTAATTATACCCATAAGAATAATAGAAAAAAGATATACTTATCTTCACAATATCTCAAAGCTATGAGATTTTATTACTAAGATCGAAAACCAGCACAATTGTGAGTCAACGGAATAAAAAGTTCTAGGCAAGCTGTCAGAGTATAATTCACTATTGCACTCACTTTAAGTGGCTAGAAACAAATACTAAAGAGGCCTTTGCAGTGAGCCCAGTGGAATTAACAAGATATTGTTATTTATCTGCAACTTGTAGATAAAATCACACCCACAGCTTCCATGTTACTCGTACATATGTTTGCACTTGCAAATATTGTCAATTGATAAAGGATAGAAAGCGGATGATTGCCAAGCGTATTCACCTCACTGCCACCAATTCTCAACTAAAAAAAAAAAAAAAACTACGTTTCAATCCCTTATGCAGGAGTATTACTAGTGTGCATAAATATGAGCTACAATTTGTTCCTGACATGAGATCTAGAAAATGGAAACTCGTCTTTCCGGAAAAGGAAACAAAAAAAATCTCGTTTTGCGTTCGAGTAGCATAGTTGAATCATAAGCTTCAAGCTAGAAAGGGGAAAAGATTAGCGCCACCAACCGGGAACGTAGGTGACTCGATCAACGAGGCAGGGGTCAACAAGCAAGGGACGGCAACCACAGGGACGGTCAGGATCGTGGGCGAGCGGGAGCTCCCTGTCGGCGAAGCCATGGCACCCGCCAGGAGCTGCGAAAACGACCTCCCTTCGGCGACGGCCTTCGTCTCGGCTCTAGAGCCTCCTCCTGTCGGCGCTTCCGCCGACGCGAGATCAGCGCTCGCGGGTTTCTCAGCATCCGAAGCTCCACCGTCAGCTCCATCTCTGATGGGCTTCTCCTCCTCCGTAACCGCCAGCGAATCTGCCTCCTCGGCCATCGGAACCACCACCTCCGGAAATCCTAGGGTTTCGCTCGGAGAGGAAAGCAGGCACCGCATTAAAGACGGAGAGGAACAAAATGGTTCTTCGCATTTTGACTGGATTTGACCAAGAAACATAACGCCGTTTGGTTTCTTAAGGTTCCGTCAACGATGGGCCGGTTTAAATCGACCATTCATGCCCTTCCTTTAGACAAACACACCGGTTCAACTTTCACGGAAACTGACGGCCGTTAGCAAGTGCGGGGTTGACCTCAACACAGTTAGCAACAAGCAAAGCTAGGCCTGAAAGTTATTTTTTATTATTTATTTTACGATAATAATTATGGAATATGTAATTTGAATTTGTCTGTGTTCAACGGTTAATCTTAGGCGTCCACGTGGCATCATCTAACAACAGTTTAATCAAGGGTAAGTTTTATTTAGTGCTGTAATAAATTTTATTTATATTTATAAATTTTATTTATATTTATAAATTTTATTCATAAATAAAATTAAACGCACATATATTTAAATTTATTTATTTAATTTAATAAATTATTCACATTTATTTATTTAATTAATATGTAGAATGAATATAAATAAATAATTTTTTAACCTTTGTAATTTGATTAATCCAAGGGGTATATGGTAAAATTAGTTGGCAAGGAACCCAAATTATATATTTCGAAATAGCGGAGCCCAAACTCAAAATTCTAACCTCTTTTTATATATATATATATATAAATCATATGTGAATCCTGAGCATTTCACCATTGATCCTATAGTCATATAGTCATTTGTAGAGAGTTAAATTAGAAATTTGAGTAAGATCTTGAATTTCTCTTGTTTGATGAAAATTAACTTTTTTTCATTTTACAATTTTATAATGTGATAACTTAGGGCAAAAGATGGGTTAAATCAAATTTAAAATTCTAACTTAAAACTATATGAGAGTGTTTTCAACATAGTATATAAATTATAGAAGGCAAAATGAAAATTTTACAACTATTTAATTATTCATATTTAGTAACTCGAGTTTTTTTTCTTTTTTTTTTCTATATTCCATTCATTATTTTGTTCTATCATGAGTAGAGGAATAAAGTGAGGGGGTAAAAATATTGATGGTGATTTTTTTATTAATTATAATTTTAAAAATTACTCTAAAATAGGGTATCCAAAAAAAAATGACCCAAGATATTTTGTGCGAATCAAAGATAAAATGGACTAATAATTAGATGGAAAAAAATTAAAAACAATAGTTCGGTTGAATTGATACAACACACTACGAGTCATGTCTAACATAACCCATAAACAAAGCGCTTATGAGCTTAGCCTCAAGAACAATCTGATTTATCTTTGTTTAACTACTAAATCGACGAGGAAATCAAAGATTATGTGGTGCAATAGTAAAACACTTATAAAGAAACGATAAGAGAATTAGAATTGGAATTTCAAATGCTTTCGATTAGATTGGGGGCTTGAACTTAAGGAGATGGGCTGGACTTTCAATATGGAAGTGATGAATTTTAATAGGCTAAGTAAAAAATTTAGATTGGACTACAGCCCAGGACAGCTTTGCTTTGGATTATCAAGAGGAAGACCTTCTATCTTTAGGATTAGTCGAGCGAAGTACAAACACCTGGATTATCACTCGTCAAAGAAAAACCAAACAAAAGTTGAATAATCAAGGCAAAAATACTCTTCAAAAGTCATTTGCATCAAGTATAAAACTTACAAGAAGGTTTGCTTTGTTCATCTAAAAGAGACAAGTGAGCATTACTTTACTGGCCCTCCTCAGAGGCAGAGGCATACTGAAGAACTTGGCCCGTTTCAAGAATCTCGATCATCGCATTGCGATTGTCTTCGGATGATGCCTGATGCAGCAAATTGGTACTAGTTACCTCAAAGTTTGGCATTGAGGAGGACAAGGAGTTTTGGTCATATGTTTGGTGCCACTCTGGCTGAGGACTCTGCATAAGATGGTTACCGAAGTTCGGGTTGTTGTCGTTGGAGATGATCGGTTGCAGAATTCGAGAGAAATCGGAGTCGGAGTTGAACGAATCACCGAAAAGCGGTGTCATCAGAACTGAAGGAAGATCACTTAGTACAGTGGCAGTTGGCTCAGTTGCTGCAACACCACATTGCATTGTTTGATCATGCTGCAGAAGTTGGTTGAGACTGTTGAAGTCAATCGAGTCGTAGGAAAGTTCGGTCGGATCCAAAAGAGAATAGTTCGCGAGTTGTGGTCCATCTTCCAGAGAAATGCTGTCGTTTGGATGATCAGAAGGCGCAAGCAATCCTTGAAGCCAATTCGGTTGGAAATTCCCTGCGGTCTCGAGAGGAAAGTTGTCAATGGCACCAATGAAAGAGTTGTTTCCACTTGCATCTATCAGTTGTACTTGTTGCTGTTGTTGTTGTTGGCTCAAATGATAAGACAGTAGATAATTATCCGTGATCCCGATAGTTTGGTGGTTAGTATTTGCATCTAGGAGTTCAGATGATGCAGGCACTCCTTGGGGCAAATCCGGTTGGGAATCCGGCACGATCTCGATACTTTGGTGGGTTTTCGGAGGAACCAAGTCATGACCAAGCACCAGTTTTGTCTGAGCAGCTACGAGAGCATGGTGGCCTGTGACTGCACTGAGCTTCTTGACATAAAGCTTATATTTCTGCGATTAGTCCCAACAAATCGCGTGCTTAAATCACCAATTTATGCTACAATAAAATGCTAAAAACACAAACTAATAACAATTAAAAGCTAAGAAATTAGCAAAATTCACCTGCAAATGACTAGAAACATGGTCCAAAGTTAGATCCTCAACATTCATGAGTTCAATTATTTTCTTGGGTACAGCCTCTGCAAGAAAAAAGAACAAAAGAAATGTCGATATGTAGCTTTAACACGACTCAAAGGTGTAGGCCTAACTTCAATGCCATCTTAGACGATTAGTTATATAAACATAGTAAATCACGGTATCAATATCAACCTCTTTTTGTTTTTTTTTTTAATTCAGGTATTTAATAATTCAATTTTACAGAAGTTTTTCACTGATTATCAAAATAAATTTAAAAATAATCCATATAATAACCCAAGACATACTGTTCAATCCGAGCGTGTGAACAGTTGCAAGGAACTTGTGGTGCAGTTCCTCGGTCCACCTCAGTCTCTTTCTCTTGGCTTCCTTGGCATGGCCGTGTTCTGTCACTGTAGGAATGGGTTTGATCTTTTGTTTATGTTTGTGTTGTTTGTCATCCGGAACCGTGACATTTAAAAATTGCTGCCTTTCATCCTGCAAAATGTAGAGGTTGTCGGTGGATACGATCTTCCTCCTGAGGACGTGCGTCCATATGTTGCGCAGCTCCTGAAGCCTCACCGGCTTCAGCAAGTAGTCGCAGCTGCCGTGAGCCACCGCCTTAGCGATCGTTTCTCGCCTTCCATCTTCCGATACGACTGCCCGAAAACAAAAATAAACGATAAGAAGCTTGCTATTTGATCGGTTTGATCGATTTGAATAAACTAGCATGATCATAAAGGAATGAGTTATATATGTTAGATCCAGGTCTAACAGAATGAAAGCTTACTAATCACGGGTATGTGGAATTGATCATCGATGAGTTTGATGAACTTAAACCCATCGATGCCTTGCGTGTGCACGTCCGTTATGATCATATCGAATTGTCGGTCTCTAGTCCCTCTCAATATTCTCATCGCAATCGTAGGCCGAGTCGCCACTTCAACTAGAAAAAAAATATATATATTAAAAGTGTTAATTAACACAATTCATTACAATATCAAACAAACATATTTTCAATAATTTTTTACATATACTCAACACAATTTATCTATATTTTTATGAACACATGTTAGAGTAAATAAATAAAATATATTATGATACAAATGATTTTAATCAATAATAATGTCTTAGTCGATAAAATATTTAATAAATTTAGAAAAATGACAATTATTGTTTTGTTTACCAAATATAGGTATTAGAAGATCGATCTATAAGGAGAGTGAAGAAGGATGAAAGTTTTTAGCAAATACCGTTATATTGACATCGAGTCAGGAGGTTCTCCAACGACTTAAGGCTCGCGGGATCATCGTTGATGGCAAGAACTCGCATGCCTACGGGAAAATCGCTCTCGAGTGTCATGACCTCACGATAGAGAAGGAGATCTAGCCGATGAATATTTATTTCTAGTGTTTTCGATCTTACAATTTATAGACCGCAATGAAATATAAAGATGATGATAGTGGAACAAATCGGGTAGACAAATGAATAAAAGAAAAATGTTAGAGTTTATTTGGTGCATGCATCTTTATTTTTTTAGGAAAAAACTTATTTTATACACTATAATTAATATTTTATTTGTCTTTTATAATTTAGAATATTTATATTTCACCCTCTATATTTTATAAAATAGAAATGAAATATACAAAGATTTATCATTTGTTTTCAATGAACTTTTATGTATATACATTCATTAAATTTATTAAACTCGTCACATTAAATATAAAATTATTTCATTATTTAAAGCGAAAGTGATAAAATAAATAAAATCTTTCCAATTGTTTATACATTAAAAAATTAATTTCTAATAAAGTTTGCTTAGCTTGCATGTAAAGTTTCATTTTTCACTTGTCAATTTTAAATATAATAATTTAAATATTTATTTTTTAATTAAAAAATAATGGTAAAAATAGAAGCACTTACATTTTTTTTTTAAAAAAAAAGAAAAATAGAGAGAGAACAAAATACAGAGGATAAAAATAAGAGTTGCATTATTTTTTTATTAAATTGAAATTTTAATTTTATGATTATAAATGAAAACGATTGTTCATAGGTTCAATTGTCTTAATTATAAATTTAATTTCTTGTAAAATAATATTATTTTTATAAAAATATTATAAGGTTTTTTTAATCAGTTAAAGTGGAATTTTCTAGTAGATTTAGTGACACTCAATTGAATGAAAGGGCTGAGAGAAAAAAATATTTTTGCTCAGACTTCGATTAAATAGAAGTTAGACTAATCCATAGGAGAAGTTTTCTAATCCATTATCTAATCAGTCATTAGCCACTTAAGGATTACTTTAGATATATATTATGGTTTTTTTAAGCTAGTACAGGGGTATCTACAATTAATCTAGAAACACTCGTAATAGGCGACTTAGCAGCCTAACATCCTAAGTTTATCATTCCACTGGAAAAAATCACTACTATAAATAAGATCTATAAGGACACACATAAATGTTCTTATAGCATACTTTTAGTGACACTAAAGATATGGTGACATCATCAAAAAAAATATATTGAAATGTGATGTTAGCATAGCCTCTCTGGTATTCCTAATATTTGTATAATTTTATTATAAAATATCTATGTTAACTATCAAAAATGCCACGAAAAGTATACTACATGGACATTTATGTATACCTTATTATTATCTTAATAAAGACAAATATAAATATCACATAAACTAATTTATATTGATAATTATAAATGTTTTAAAATTTGTATATCAGGACAATAAAATATATCAGTAATAATAATTTATAAAGGCATTTTAAACTGTCAACCTAATTTATCTATAATGGCATTATTAAATGTTAATTATAATATTTTATAAATACATTAAATATTGTTATGACATTTATTCATAATACAAAACATTGACCACATAATAAAAAAAATATACATCATCACAATTTATCCATCATCACAATTCACCACTATATAAAATAAAAAAGTTTTACATCCAAAATATCCAATTTATTCACCACATCATCACAATTCATCTCATCATCACAAAAGTATAAATGCAATACTAATATAAAAGTATTAAATCTAGTACTAAGTAAATAGTAACAAAACATTGAGTTTTAGAACTAACAAAATCTTATAAAATAAAAAAAATTAACTAATTTACTATCAACTATCTTCAACCATCATATGTAAAATATAAACACATGTCACCTACAAATTAAATATAATTTATAAATTTGTTTAAGTAAATTAAACACTGAAAATATAAACATAATAAACATAATTTAAAAGATAAAATATCATATCAAATGATAAACAGATAAAATATCATTCCATATGTACTAATAGAAATCTTCTCTTATTGCCAACTGTAAATACATTTCATATTTATTTAAAATTTTAATAACATGATAAATATAAAAATTAATAAAAGGTTAAAATCATACCAAATGATAAGCCAAGTTATCATTTCTCTAAGTGTATCCTTAAATCTTTGTAAAAGGTCATAAGATCTAATTAATTTTTTTTTTAATTAGAAATACAGGCATGAACGAGTATCATTAGCTAGATATCTTAACAAAAAAAAAATTCTTCCACCTGCTACCAAGGCCAACGTCTACACAATAGATAAGTGCAAAATTATTTTCAAGGCCAATATGAAGAAGTGAGAATTATCTAGTGTAGTTAAAATTGAAAGGAGATATTCTATTATGTAATCAACATGCAAATCAAATTTAGCTCATAGCATAAACACACCAATCAAAGTTTGACAGCCAAGTTGGTTACGTTGCTTGGATTAGCTGGCATCATCTAAACATAAGAGAATCGCAACACAAATCACACACCCAATCGATGTCCACTGGCATGCTTCTTTATATTTAAAGATTTTAACAAGCTAATTTAAAAATAAAAATTGCAAGTAAGAAACATGATAAACACATCACTGAAGGGAAAAAATAGGTGAAGAAGGAAATGAAAAGATTTAAAGTAAATAAAGGAAAACAGGAAATAAAATGTAATGAAGATTTCTAAGACTTTAAACTAGTAGAATTTTCACCATTAACTATGGTCACTAGTCGAGATATGGATAGTTCTCTAATCTCTTGAGTCAAATGCTTAATCTACAATCAAAGACGGGTATAAGTTAGCAAGCATCAAATATACTTCTATTGTATGCTTTCTTCAGTCTCTTTTGCTTCTATTTTCAACTCTGAACGCAAAAACTATGGCATTAGATCTTTCAGTTTGATGAATAATTAAAATTCAACAATAAAATTATAGTCAATGGGTATATAATTCAACAGTTTGATGAATAATTATAGACTGATCCATTAAATCAGTCTATAATTAAACAAATAGTTAGGTCATTTTATTAGACTAATTCCTAAACAAAATCTAATAATCAAAATGTCTAATCGACAACACAAGTAATTAATAAAACATATAATAAAATCTCTATACTTAGATGTAAATCGGCCAAGATGCTTGGAATTCATGTGTTGGTCTTGTATGAAGCTTGTACACCTGCTTTGCTACAGGTGCCTATACTATTGGTTTTAATGTTACACTAGTTGTTTATGTATTCTCATTTGTCTTGCATGAAGCTCAAAATGTAGAGACCATTAGAAGTATTAATTGATTGAATAATTTTCTTTCATAACTGAGCCATGAATTCTGAAATAAGGGAGAAAAACTATGGTGCTTTGGATTACAAACAGGTTGTTGTTGTCTGTGAAAAATTCAAGGATTCACCAGATAGGGAGTTTGGTAGCCTCTCTAGGCGAAGCACAAATCAAACAACTAGGAAGAAGTCAATGGGCACATTGAAAAGATGGCTAAAAGATTTCAGTTGAATATGGACAATGCAATCCAGATATGCTAGCTCGTGGTATATCTATGAATCTTACTTGCTCCTATTTTTTGGATTTCCATAATGGTTATTTATCTTTTGAATTTTAATCATTCAAAACCCGTATCAAGTTGCTATAATGTCTAAATCTTTAATAGTTCTGAGTTTTCATAATTATCTATTAATATTCTTAGAATAAAACCACAATTTATCCAAAAAATAGAGGCCTCGTCATTATTTAGTGAAAAGCATTAATAATGACCATTTCAGAACCATGTGAATTAAACAAACTCCAAGTAATCATCTAAAGATTACATGAAAATGACACAAAAATATATTGAAATTGCATCGAACACCTCTCCAAACTACAAGCAACGCAACAAGGAATTACTTGTATGGTTAGAGAATCAATCAATCTTACTTTCATGGAGATAGGATTCGGATTTCATGAAAAAGCAACAGTACACAAAAACAAAAGGAACAAGGAAATACCTTTAAAGCTTCAGATTTCCTAGACCAAAACTTCCACCGTATGCTTCCTTCTTTTCCTATAATTGAGGAGGTTTTAATGTTCTCAAAAATCCCTAATGCTCGTTCATCAATAATAAGGAGAATGATTTGGTTAATTTAAGGATTCAAAAGATTAGCGTAAGCCTAAGGAATCACAATGGAGGCACTGCTGTGGAGGAATCGTGGTGGAGTCGCGCAATGGATGCTGGCGGCTGGCAGTGGCAACAACAGGGATGCATGAGCGTGGGTGAGAGAGGAGCGGCGACGGTGAGAGCGAGTTAGGGAGGAGAGAGGGAGAGGAACAACGATAGAGATAGATGAGCATGGGTGAGAGAAGCGGCGACAGCGAGAGCAGGTTAGGGAGGAGAAGGGGAGAGGAGCAGCATGAGCGTGGGTGATCTGAGGAGTAGTGATGGCGACAGTTAGGCTTAGTTTGGAAGTTGGAAGGGAAAAGAAAAGAAGAGAAGAAGGAAGAAAAGAGAAATGATGTGTTTTTTTATTTGGGAGGGGAGGAAAGAAAAGAGAGGAAATTATTTTTTTTTCGTCCAACAAAACAAAAGATTCCCCCATTTCCTTCCATTTTTTAGGTGAAAATCTTTTGATTACAAAGGGGAAAACTTTCCCTTCTTTCACTTTCTTTTCCTTTATATAAAAAACTCCCAAGTATTTTTTTCCCACTTTTCCATCTAAATATTTTCCTTTCTCTTCAATTTAAAGCTCCCAAACTAAACCTTAGGTTCGAGAAGAAAGAATTGGTGCCTTGTACACCTATAGTGCTACAGGGAAAAAGAAAATAGTGACCGTGGCCGGAAAAAAGAAACACGAAATTAGGTCACATACCTATATTATACGGTGACATTGTTAAAATTTATAGTCTAAAATGATATTTTAATATTTATAATAATCTTTTTTTTATAAATATTATTAAAAAATATTTATAATGATATTTAAAATTAAATGTCATTAAGAAAGTATCATAATAGGTTATATTTATGATTACTAAATATACTTAATTTAAATTTATAATAAATAATTAATATTACTAAAAGTAATGAGTAAAATAATTAATTACAAATTAATTTTTATTTATGATTTTTAATAATATATATTACATTTGGTTTTATTAATTATATAATATAATAAAAAAATTAAAATAAAAAAAATGGTGCTGCACTATTCCTACACCATTTTTAGTATGGGAATTTGGTGTATGGTTTAGGGTAAGTTCTAGGGGCGTAGCTATATAAAACTTAGGTGTGCAGTTGTACCCTTTGGAATTCAAGAAAAATATTAATATGGTGGGAAAAAATTAAAAAAAAAATGATATATTCTTAAATTTTAAAACTTTCTCATTTTTTTAGTAAAAAATTCTAATTTAAACCCTTTCAGCTGAACCCATTTTCCTGTTTTCCCAAGTCATTTTTTTTCTCTGTCTGTTTTTCTTCTCCCTCTAATCCTGAACTTTTATTTTCCTCTTTTCATTCTTTTTTCTTCCTCTAATTTCTTTTATATTATTTTTTCTAACACTAATTTTACCCACAAAATCTTTAGTGGCATGTCGCTGCTGCAGTTATAGGCCAAGTCGCTATCACCGCTCACCGATTGTTACCATCGTCGTTGTCATGTGTTGCATGGTTATCGTCTTCACTTGGCTAACGCCGTCGGTTTGCCGATGCTCTATAACAAATACCTTTTAATTGAGGTGAAATTGCCTTGATT
>JBBMJZ010003573.1:0-11904 GCA_037833815.1 Zingiber zerumbet | reverse complement strand
TGTTCACGAGCTAACGAGCCGAGCATTGCGAAGCTTGAGCTTGGTTTGTTTATCTTAACGAGCCTCATTAAACGAGCCCAAACGAGCTTTTATCGAATCGAGCTTCGAATAGCTCACGAGCGGCTTGGTTCATTTACATCCCTAGGTATCCATCTAAAAAATGGGGATCGTATCCGAAATAGATCCCACATCGAGACGTCGTCTCGAATCAAAGTCCTGTAATACATGATATACAGATTTAGCTAATTATATATAAATTAATTAGCTAGATCAAATCCCCAAGAAGCTAACCTAAATCCAAATCCAATTATAAACCCTAATTAAATATAACTCAACGGTCAATTAGGGTTAGTTTCCTTAACCATAATTATTCCATTTAGATTTAAATCTATACTTAAATCAATTCTAGTGGAAATTCATGATTCACTTAACTACCAGAACCTAAATCAACCTAATTAAGTATCTTACCTCAAACTCACAGCCCCTAATACTGATTCACAGCTAGGGATGTTGCTGCCGGAATAGGGGTAGCTGCTAGTACCTAAGAAATAACCTGTGTTTCACTGTCCCTATCAAAATGGAGCTCAAGAAATCATCACACCAAACAATAACCTAATTCTAGAATAATCTGTGCACCTTGTTGGTCCCTTTAGAGGCCAGCAAGAGGGGAGGGGTGAATTGCCCTGAAAAAATTAAACTGACCTTTCTCGGATTTCAACTACTAATCAAACTTGTAATAAATAAATAGAGACTAATTAAAAGCAACTAAAATAGACACAGAGGGTTTACTTGGTTTGCAATCAGAGGATTACTAATCTAAAGAAATGATGGCACACTATCGATGATCTTCTCTGGGCGGAGTAGTCTCTTACAACGTTGACAGCACAAAAGAATACTAAAACACAGAGAGAATAGATTACAAGTTGAATGAATAATCTGTGCAAACTAGTACTATATTTATAGTACTGGTCGAGGCGTCTGGAAGGGGTTCCGGGCGCCCTGGGGGGATAAAATTTTATCCCCCAACGATTAGATCGTGTTTGACGTAATCCTGGTCAAAATCTGGGTCCGGGAGCCCGGAATGGTTCCGGGTGCCCCGGACTGGTCCGGGCACTCGGAATGGTTCTGGGCACCTGGACCAGGAAAGTCAACAGAGTTGACTTTTCTCGGTCCGGGACCTCTGCTCTGGTTTAGCTCGTCTCGGTCCGGGTCTTTCGCTCTAGCTCTGCTAGCTTGGGTGATCTCGGCCATCCGGAATAGGGCTCACCCGAACCCAAATTCCGGCCTTCTCCTCGAGCGGCCTTCCTCCCCGGTTTCTCGTCCCTCGAACGCCGCACACGTTATTCTCGTCCACCGATGTACTCTTCCGCGGCACCTCGTCCCTCGGACGCACCGAGCCCGTCAGCTCTCTCCCGTGCCGTCCTTCTCGCTAGCCGCGTCTTCCGCTCGACTTCCTGTGTTCCTAATCTCCTGCACACTTAGACACAAGGGTTAAACACAAACAGGACCTAACTTGACTTGTTTGATCATATCAAAACACCTTGGGGTTCCAACAAAAGATGCAAATATAAAATTAGTTTCTTGATGCGTAATAATCTTATATTTAAAAAAATGCCCTTTTCAAGGGTTACAAAAGAACTTAATTATCTTTATTAATTTTTTTTTCATGTTGTAGTAACTACAATTACGTATCTACTATAATTACAACCATAGTAGTTGTAGTAATTATAAAATTATAGCTGCTATAATTATATAGAAGTTATGTCATTGTAGCTATTACAACACGACTCCAAATCAAGATTTTGATGGGAATATAGGCGAGAATGCGTGTGTTAGATATATGAATGTGTTAAAATCAATTATTGTATCGGCGGATAAAAGGGTAAATGTACAAGGGGTTGGGGACACTCTTTTGATAATAAATCAAAGTAGAGCGTCCCTTTAATAATTCATTAAAAATTAGATGTCCTTTTAATTTTTTTCCCATGATAATTTGACCGCTTACAATAAGGTGAGCTCATAGTACTCAAAGACGGATGACATGAAGCATGTAACTATAAATTTCTAGCAAATATTCTAAGATATCCCAACAAACGATGGATTTCATAATTGAACACAAAGGATGACATATTGGAGCGAGTTTGGAGGACTTGGTGCATCCAAGGGAATAAGGATATGTAAGGTGAACTTAACGACAAGGTAAATCGTCGATAAGGATGGAGTCCTAGAGGTATGAGAAACAAGAGAGATTATGAGTGAAATAATAATATTGAGTTTGTCTTTGGGCAACATCATTGAGAGATGATGTATTTAGCTAAGTAGGGGTAGACTGCCTAGTAGATTATGTAGAGTGTTTGACCATTGGACAATATGTCTTGAGTTGTAATTAATAGTTAAGCTTGATTTCATAGTTTTGAATAGGCTTACAAAGGTGTAAACCAAGTGATATTAAGATCTTTAAGAAAATTCAATTAACTAGAGTGGTCGGTTGGTCACTAGTTGACTAAATAAAGGGTTCAAAAAAATAAAATATTTATGTTTATGGTCTAATAAAATATTAAGGATCTACAGAATTAGTAGAAAAGATCATCCCAATATTGCCATAAATTTGATTTCAACAAATATTTTTATCACTTTATGGTCACCCTTCCTAATCTTAGGACCCATATGAGTTATAGGAAGGGGAATAACTTCTATCACTTCGATTCAGTTTGCATTGCAGAAAACATAAACTAAGTTAACATCACATGCACAAGTTCAAGATTTTATTTGGTTCACCACCTCCCAAAATGACTACTCTAAGGCCTACTTATAGCAATGTAATAATCTCTAATTTTATCTATGTCTTCTCTTCAGTTCATTTTTTATTTCACTGTTCAATATCAACATTAATATATAATTATAAAAAATGATTGATCATAAAACAATAAAACATTATGCAAAAAAAATAAAAAATAGTAATACTTACTCACGATATGGTTGCAACACTGTACAATTAGAGAGAATATATCTATGAGCTTGAGTTAGAGTTTTGTCATCCAAGGTAACTACTTGAAGCCCTTTTGTTGGTCGCCCTACATGTGGAAACATCGGTAGTGTGGGAAACTCATCATTTGGTGTCTCTTTATGTCGTGTTCCAGGATTGTTTAATGAGCTGTTACCATCTACATAACGAGAACAAAACACAACACATTCATCTGCTAAATATGCCTCTGCAATGTTGGCCTCTGGTCGTGCTTTATTTCTAACAAAATTTTTAAGTTTCCCCAGATATCTTTCTATTGGGTACATCCACCGATAATGTACAGGCCCAGCAATTCTTGCTTCATACGCTAAATGTACCACCAAATGAACCATTATTGTGAAAAAAGATGGTGGAAATATTCTCTCTAATTGACATAAAACCAAAATAACTCCTTCTTCAGCCTTCTGTAATTCTTCTTCTTGTAGGGTCTTTGCACACACTGTTCTAAAATATTCACACAAAATAATAAGTGGAGCAGTTACCTTTTTTGACAACACGCGACGAAGAGCAATTGGAAGGAATTGTTCCATCATAATATGACAATCATGGCTTTTCAAGCCCATAATCCTACAACGTCCAACATCTACACACTTTGAGATATCAGAAAAGAGAAGGTCGTTGGAACAAAGAGGGTCACCGAAATAGAAGGGTTTGCTAGAATTGTGAAAATAATATGAGATGCGAGCATGTTTTTTTTATTAATCTCGTATGTACCCTTTAGAAGCGGTCGTATGGAACCTTTAGAAGTGATTTACATCCGCTTCTAAAAGAAACTTGTAGGAACAGTTCTAATAACCGGTTCTATATGTGTCCAATAGCAACGGTTTAACAACCACATCAAAAAAACTTAATTGAAGTAGTTTTAAGAGCTATTACACTTGATTGATTCTATTGGGTCTGCTTTTACAACCGCTTCATCAACCGCTGCTAATATTTCAGTCCTAATGTCCAATTTTTTTTTGTAGTGGTAGATAGTAACAATCTAATCTATCGGAATGATGAGGAGGGTGGTCCGGAACCCAAAGAGCGTAACATCTCTATTAGCTCAGCGAGACGGGTTCGGTCATCCTCTCGAGAGCTATGTCCCGTCGAAGATCGGAGACATCCTACAGCACGTCTTGTCTTAGAACAGAAATCTCCCGTCCCACGTCCCGTTGAAAGTCAGAGACCTCCTGCTAAAGACCAGTCATAGCCGTCTCAAGGTTGGTAACATGGTCGGCTAGTGTGCAAGGGGCAGGATGTGGTGCTTGAGCTAGAGCCGGTGTTGGAGCAGGGTGATCGCCATCGAAAAGTGCATCCGTGAACTCATCTACCTCTACCGCCTCCCCCTGAGCATGTGGCTCGTCGTCCAAGTTAGGCTGGTGCTGGACCCCCCTCGGCCAAGATAGGATACCCTCATCATCTATATGAATACCTCCTAGTGACATCAATCTCTAAGGATGCAAGAAATGTGGTCAAGATGTGGCAGTAGAGCATATGAACTCGTCTGCTCATGATGAGTCCAGCTGAATAAATAATGGTATGAAAAACATTAGACTAATGTCTATGTTTAATCTATGGCATAGGGCATAAAGTAAAAATGAGTGAAAATGGCGCATCATCGCGATATCACGAGTGGTCAATGGCAAAATGCAAGAGACCAAGATCCTATAGACAACATAGTCCTGAACTCTAAGGGAAACTAACCTGAATAGGATAACTGTAGGTACTCGCTCTTCCCTAAAAAAATAAGAGTAAATCGTATCCAGTGTAATGTATGAGTAGGGATCACCAAATGGTGGATCCCTAGGTGGTTAGCACTGAAAAGTGCATGTAGAAGGACATAAACCTAGAAAGGTATGGATAATAGTAGGAGATAGTGTGATATCAATACCAGCTACCCTAGTGATATATATGAGGTCATCTACTCTAACTAGGTCATTGTACAGTTCAGCACATAAACCTATGTTAACTAAACTTGTACAATAAACCAAACGATGCAAGTTGTAGTAGTCAATGACCACTACAGCAGAAATGCATGAACGTAAGAAAAATTGTCTATCTAAACACCTAGTCCAGATAGGCATGTACATAGTACTAGCAAACCTAATCCTAAGTTCTTCAATCGAAAACATAGGGTCTGTACTAGTAGTAGAAGGCCCGGCATCAAATCTAGAACACTTCCTAAATTATTAAAGAAAACTACACTAAGTAGAAAATATTAAAATAAAGTAATTTAGAAATTTGGAAAAGAAAGAAAGATTTACCGACTCATCGAGAAAAAAAATACTAGAAATGACGACCTCGGTTGACTCGCAGAAGTGTAATAACCGAAGAAAGAAGTAAAATTTTAATTTTAATCCCTCTTGCGTTAAAGCTCGGTGAGAGCCTTTGCAAGAGTGGAAGGGAGAGGTGCAAGGATTTGGGGGCGCCCCTTATATAGGGCGATTCGGGCGCCCGGAGCAGTTGCCGGGGCGAGGCACCCGGAGAGCCTTCTGGGCGCCCCGGAAGGAAATACCAGGGATGGGTGCCCATGGTTTTTGACTGGAGTATTATATATATATATATATATAAAGATTTTTTAAAATAAAATTTTAATTTAAAATTTTTTTTAAATTTTTTTTAAGTCAAAATAACTTTTAGTTAATTTTTTTTTAAAACAATTAAGTTAAAATAATTTTTAAGTTAAAAATATTTTTTAAACAAATTTTAGTTAAAATAAAGAATAGTTTTTAAAATAAATTTCAGTTAAAATAATCTTTAAAATAAAAAGATTTTTTAAAATAAATTTTTAAGTTAAAAAAAAATTTAAGTTAAAAATAATTTTATAGTTAAAAAGATTTTTTAAAATAAATTTAAGTTAAAATAATTTTAAATCTAAAAAGATATTTAAAATAATTTTTTAAGTTAAAATAATTTTCAAGTTAAAAAAATTTTAAAATAATTTTTTTTAAGTTAAGATAATTTTTAAACTAAAAAGATTTTTAAAATAAAATTGTTTAAGTTAAAATAAATTTTAAGTTAAAAATATTTTTAAAATAAATTTTTAAGTTAAAAAGATTTTCAAAATAAATTTTCAAGTTAAAATAATTTATAAGTTGAAATGACTTTTAAAATAAATTTTTAAGTTAAAATAATTTTTAAAATGAATTTTTGAAATAATTTTTATGCTAAAAAGATTTTAAAATAATTTTTAAGTTAAAATAATTTTCAAGTTAAAAACGTTTTAAAAATAATTTTTATGTTAAAAAGATTTGTAAAATATTTTTTTAAGAGAAAATAATTTTTAAGTTAAAATATTTTTAAAATAAATTTTTAAGTTAAAATAATTTTTAAGTTAAAAAGATTTTTAAAATAAATTTTAGTTAATATAATCTTTAAGTTAAAAAAAAATTTTAAAATAAATTTTTAAGTTAAAAAGATTTTTAAAATAAATATTTAAGTTAAAATAATTTTTAAGTTAAAAAGATTTTTAAAATAATTTGTTTAAGTTAAAATAATTTTTTAAAGTTAAAATGATTTTTTATATTATTTAAATTGATTTATTTTATTTTAATTTAAATTAATTTAATTTAATTTAATTTAAATCCTTAGTCATCTTACCCATCTAAATTTTCAATCAGGAATCTAAAATTCTTCTGAGATGAGTTATGTTTAATTTTCGGATTTGGTTTAACTTTGTGTTAGATTCTGGTTTAGCTTTGGGCTCAGCAAACAGACATTCTTTGGATAAACTTCTAGATTATTCTGAGTCACTTGGACATCATTAGAGTAACCATGCCTTCAAGATTTTCCAAATAATCCTATCCACTGAACTTAATACAAAACTTTGGTCTAACTAATTAGGATCTGTAAGGGGTAGCTTCGGTTAGTTCTACTAAGCCAAATGCACCAAGTCGAAGCCATATCTTCCTATACATGCATAGACAGAGTTTTTCTAACGGACTATCATCCAAAACTTCACCAGTACCATAGTTCAAGTTAAAGTTTGGTCCCTTTTTAACTAGTCCTAATTACCCTGCTGGGTAGGTTAGTTTTTGAGGTGTCAGCTATTCTGGAGCCTCCCCTGAATTATTGATCTGTATTTTTAAGTTTTAGTTTTAATTTTATGTCTGTTACTTTTATAATTGTATTTGACTTGATGATTTTGGATATGTTTTAAAATAGTTTGATTTTGGTTTAGTTGGTCTAGATTTGTGTTTTGGCTTTTGATTTGGTTTATCTGATTTTACATAGTATATTTTATCTTTGGATATATAGTATTGGTTAATTCCTACTTGCGTGGTTAAACATGCTTTCAGAACCCAAGCTTTAGTTTATTGTTTGTGTTGAGTTATTAGTGATATAAATAATTATTTGAATTTGACTTATATCTAAGTCTAGATTTATTGTAAACAACCTTTTGACTATTTAAGATAAGATCTAAATTTTTAGATCTAGTTGTAATTTTTTCTAAAAGCCCTTTTAGTTTATTAATTTCAGCTTTTAGTGTTTAATTTTCCTCCTCAAGTGTTAAAGCTTGAGTTGGATTAGAATTTGTAATTTGTTCCTTGAGTTGTTGGTTTTCCTCAAGGAGCATTTTATTTTCATTTTTAGTTGCAATTAACTTTCTATCTAAACATGCAATAACTTTAAAAAACTTTTTATTTAAACTAAGGTATACCTCCTCGGGTCCTTCGAAAATGAGTACGGACTCGTGGCTCGATTCGGGTTCAGACCCATCTTCTGATTCATCCTCTGATTCTGATTCGCGGGCCATCAATGCGAGGTGGTTTTGGTGCTTTTGGTCTTCGGCTTTTGATTTCTTCGAAGACAAATCGTCCCACGTTGCTTTGAGTGTCTTCTTCTTGGTTGTCTCTGATTTGTCATTCTTCAATTTTGGGCACTCGTTCTTATAGTGACCCTTCTTGTTGCATCCGAAGCAAGTCACATTTCTTGGTTCAGTTGTGGAGTTGATCTTCTGCAGGTATTTTTTGCGGAAGTTCTTCTTTCTCCTGGTGAACATCTTTCTTACCAAGTTCACCCGGTACTCTTCATCTTCTAAATCTTGGTCAAACTCATCTTCAGGTTTAGGTTTGGTCTTTGTCTTTTCCTTAGAGGAACCTACAAACAAAGTGATACCTTTCTCAGTTCTGGCGTTAGTTTGCTCATGTAGCTCAAGTTCACAAAATAGCTCATCTAATTTTAACTTAGAAAGATTCTTCGAAATCTTGTAGGCATTCACAATGGATGCCCACAATGCATTTCGAGGAAACGTGTTTAGAGCGTACCTGATCAAATCGCGGTTCTCCATTTGGTGGCCTATTGCGTGAAGTCCATTGAGGATGTTTTTGATCCTTATGTGGAGATGACTCACGGTTTTTCCTTCTTGAATTTTAACATTAAATAATAGATTTAGAAAATGATCACATTTAGTTACCTTGGCGTCGCTCGTTCCTTCATGTAGTTCGACGAGCTTGTCCCATAGTTCCTTCACATTTTGGTGTGGGCCCACTTGGTTCAATTCTTCCTTTGTCAGCCCGTATTGCAGTGTGTTGAGGGCTTTGAAGTCTGTCTGGGCTTTCTTCTTCATGTCCGAAGTCCACTGTTCCAGATCCAATGGATTTTCAGAGTTGTCGATAGGTGTCTTGTAGCCTCTAGTGATGTTAAACCACTGGTCGAAGTTGGTCTTCAGATAAACCTCCATTCGCTTCTTCCAGTAGGGGAAGTCGTCACTATTGAATAGAGGGGGACGGACTATGCTGAAACCTTTGATTTGAGACATTGATCTTGCACACAAGAAAACAAGGAAAAAAGAATCCCAAGACTTGGTCTTGGATTAGCAGTGTGAGAGAAAAAAAAAATTTAAGACTAAATTGGTGTTGCACCAATTTAGTTTAATTTTCTATGAAAAAAAATCCAAAAAGGCAATGATACCAGTTTGGATTGTATCGAAAAACACAAAGCTGAAAAAAAAATTCACCCCTTTTGTCTGATTGGTGGTTGCACAAAATCAGAGCGGTACTTTCTTTGATACCACTTGTTGGATCGTAGAAGTCGCTAGAGGGGCCTGGGGGGGGACGGGCGGGGTGAATAGTGATTGAAAATTCATTGGAAAGAAAAGTCGAGTATGTAGCGAAAAAAATAAAATCACAATGCTAACACGAATTATTTTTATTTGGTTCGGAGCCTTTCTCGACTCTTCTCTAAGGCCTGCACTCGTCAAGTGCTTTCATTGGGCAATCACTAATAGTTTGCAAACAGGATTACAATAGTAAGTACAAGAACTATTAAAAGAAAAATACCAACAATAATAAAAAAATGTGAGGCACGGATTGTCGGAGAGGCTTTGCAACGTCGTAGGAGCAGAGCGCAATAGAGCAGTTGTTAGAAGAAGTTGTTGTATTTTTCTCCAAGGTGAGACCTCCTTATATAGGAAGCTCCAGACGCCCGAACCGTGATGTCGGCTCAGCTAATCAGCGCGCTCCATGTTGCGATGAGATAATTTTTGCCTTCTGGGCGTCCGGATACCTTCTGGGCACCCGGACCACCATTTTCTAGAAATTCTTTTTCCTGCAAGAAAATGTTAGTCCAAGACAAAAACTATCCTGCAAAACAAAGTGTTAGCATAATTTAAAGTAAAAAGAGTAGTTATTGGATTCCGTTTCGCTAAGACCGAAATCTAATCACGATCTCAACTTAAACTCCTGAAATGGTTCTAAGTTGGATCGACACCTAAGTTGTAATGCCCGTAAATTTGCTCTATTTCAAAAGAGCAAAAAGAAATAGAAGAAGAGAAAAGAAATAAAAATATATGTATAAATGACCTGGGCTAGAATTGAACCCTAGACCTCTTACTTGAGATTTGTTTAAGTAGCCATTAGGTGATGGTAAAGCATTACAATGGAAAAAGAAAACCAATCATTTTATTTAGATTATGTGTGGAGAGATGTTTCAACTTCCACTTAGTATAAAAGGGAAAGGAAGAGATGAAAACCTAACTTTTCATTTCTCTTTCTTCTCTTCCCTATCCGAGATCCCTTCTCTTTTCCCTTTTATTCCAGTTTCAGCCAAGAACCCTAGGGTTCCAAGGCTCTTTCTGCAATAGGAGGATCTAAGGGGAGAGTTTCACAAAGATTTATGTACGTGCGGGAAAGGTGACTTGGAAATTAAGGCGTACAAGAGAGGATTTGCCTTCTCTACACCTATAATAGTAAGAACTAGCGAAAGAAAGTAAGTACTACTCACCTGCAATATAAGTTGCTTCGATTATGCTTGTGTGAACCCCTTTGTTGTTGTTTGGTATGGTTGTATGCATGTTAAAGAAGATACAAGTCATGATATGTAAGGTGCCCTCTAAAGTTTTGGGATTAAAAGCATGTTTAGAGTGTCTTGGATTGCTTCGCATTTAGTTTTGGGGCTAAGAAGCATATTCGAGTGCCCTAAAATACTTCCCTATAAGTGTGAGGAGATTAAGCACACATAAGATGTTTGTTTAAATGCCAAATAAGTGCAAGTACAAGAAAGCGATATTTAAATGAAAGTATTTTACTTTAAAATGGTATGTACTTGACACAAGGTCCATGGGTGGGCTCCTAGATCGCTCCTAGGCCTCTAGATCGCCTAGTAGTACCTTAATGGATTCGGGATTAGCTACCTCGGTTCTTATTAAAGATACGCGCAAAGTGGTACAATGCTGGGCCCAAGCAAGTTTATTATTATTTTCACTAATTATGTAGTATAAAGTTTTTAAAGTTCATTGTTTGCTTAGTTGAAGTATTCCTAAGTTTGAGAGCTTGAGTTATTAAGTGCAGCATTGGTGAACTCTATGATATGGCATGACTTATGTTTCCTTTACGTGTTTCTCTTAAAAAAAACATGGTTTTAGGTTGATGTTTACATGTTAAACCTATTTAAAGATGCATGCCATGTACATACTTCCGAGTTACGTGCTTTAGTGTGAATTACTGTCAAGGGTAAGTTTTGTGTTTTCCGCAAGCAGTTTTAAAAAGCATGTTCTCTTTTTAATGCATTGTTTTGTGAGTAGATGGTACTTACTAAGCATCCGTTTATATATTTACATTTCCTTGTACTACAGATAAAGGTAGGGGAAAGCTCGAGTAAGAGGAGGCAGCTAGAGCGATGTTTTGTGTGTGTGTGTGTGATAGAACAGTGGAAGAAGATTTTGGAACTTGCTATGGGATGTGTTAGACCTTGAGATTATTGTATTTTCCTATCTACACACTACATGAAATACTATTAAGAATTGTTATTATGAATGGATTAGATTGTCAATAATTGGAGTGGCAAAGAAGGAAGATCTAGGGTCTCCCGAAAGGGGAGGACCCCTCTCCAAGAAACGGGGGAGAACCCTAAGCCAAGGAGGAGTATAAAGGGGAGAATAACCCCTTTTGGAGAGCTATGTGTGACCCCGCATGGCTCGTGTCACCGACGTGTGGATGCACACGGCCTCGGACCTCCTCCCCTCGGCCAAGGTGACACGGTCGTGTGGGTTCACACGGTCGTGCACCTCTTCCCCTCGGCCAAGGTGACACGGTCGTGCACCTCTTCCCCTCGGCCAAGGTGACACGGTCATGTGGGTTCACACGTTCGTGCACCTCTCCCCCTCGGCCAAGGTGACACGGTCGTGTGGGTTCACACGGTCGTTGTAACACCCCTAGAAAACCTAGATAAGAAAGTAAGGGTAATGAGAGTACGAATGTAGTGAAAAGAAAGTGTAGATATTCTAAGATTGAATATTAAGATGGGAAGTATTTAGATAATTAAAACTTTATGAAAGAAAATAAAGTTGAGAATATAAATCATCTATGCATGATTTATAATGCATGAAATTAATGTGAACAAAAAGAAAGAAATATGATATAATATATGCATGTATGAAATATTTATGCATAATGCAT
>JBBMJZ010003565.1:0-11905 GCA_037833815.1 Zingiber zerumbet | reverse complement strand
CCTACTTAAATTACCTAAGTTAAGTTGGTCACCTAAACCTTCATTAAAAAGTTGATGAAAATACCTCTTCCACCACTATTTTATTTCTCCATCGTTTACTAGTACTCTATTACATTCATCTTTAATGCATTTTATTTGGATAAGATTTCTTGTCTTCCTTTCTCTCACTTTAGTTATTCAATAAATGTCTCTTTCCTCTTCTTTGGTATCCAATTTTTGATATAATCATTCAAAAGTTTCATTCTTTGGTTCATTCATTACTTTCTTAACCTCTTTCTTGACTATTGTATATTTTCTTAAATTTTTCTCATTCTTACAAATATATAATTCCTTATAAGCTATTCGTTTTTTCCTTCACTTTCTTTTGTACTTTTTCTCATTTTACCACCAAGATTCTTTATTTAATGGTGCATGTACTTTTGATTCATCGAGCATACTCTTAGCTACTATTTTCAATTTTGATATCATGTTATCCCATGTTGTATTAGAGTCACCATATATTTCACCTAATACTTGTACTCCTACCTTCTCCTTAAATGTATTTTGTTTTCCATCCTTTAACTTCCACCACTTAATTCTATGAGTCGTATATATTTTCTTTTTATTGATATTATGCTTGAGACGTATATCTAACACTATTAACCTATGTTGGGTAGTTGAGCTTTCTCCAGGGATGACCTTGCAATCTTTACAAATCTTTCTATCCTTCTTAGCCATAAGAAAGTTAATTTATGATTTATTGTTCCCACTTTTGAACATAACTAAGTGTTATTCTCTTATCTTAAAAAATGTATTATCTAACATAAGGCCATATGTTATCGCAAAATCTAATATAGCTTTCCCTTCTTTATTTCTCATTCCAAACTTATAACCTCATTTACCCTCTATATTCCTCATTTTTCAATCCGACATGTCTATTTAGATCACCTTCTATTTAAATCATTTCATTTGGCAGAATGTTTTATAATACTTCATAAGTCGTCCTAAAACCTTGATTTGGTAACTTCATTTAATCCCACTTGCGGTACATATACGCTAATTATGTTCATAGTATCTTTCGTCATTATTATCTTAAGGGTTATATTTCTATCCCCTTTTCTAATTACTCCAATAGCTTCATCCTTTAACGTACTTTTATAACAATACTCACTCCATTTCTTACTTTACTCTTTCTTGTGTATCATAAGTTAAAATCCGAGTTATCTATCATTTTTGCCTTCTTGTCTACCCATCTTATCTCTTATCCATACAAAATACTAATTCTTCTTCTAATCATCGTATCTACTACCTCCATTGATTTACTAGTGAGGGTTCATATATTTCATATTTCAAATCTTAAACTGTTAGTTTCCTATCATATTTGTTTTTATCCAATCTATGATGTAGCGGTCTTTGCTGATACGTTATAGTCGGATCCTGCAACGGTAATTCTTACATATTTAGCACTACACCCGAGTTTTGAAGATATAGCGGTCTTTATCAAGACATTATAATCGACCTTACAATGTGCTCCTTCTAGGGAACAACCTAGCATTAGCACAATAGTTTAATGGATTCACTCATTGAACATTTGTTATAGTTTTAACACTAGTTAGTAACTTAACGCAACCCTCCTCCTTTATCTAGAGTTGGGATCGGCCATGACTGGCTTGTCATGAGCGGAGTTAAAATGAGAAAAAAAGATTGAGATGGTCAAAACATCTTCAAAGCTATCCAATAGATTTTTAGTTATAAAATTATAATTTTTAAAGTTGAAAATGTTACTCAATATACTCAATTTAATAAAATGACTAGTTGAATTGAATATTTCAAGCTATTAGCCTTGCCTAGAATTTGGTGGAGTAATAGGATTCAATTTAACCAATTCCTAATACTTGGGACAAATGTGACTTAATAATGCCGATGACAATGATGATGGCCTAGAACATTTTTTATAGAACTCAATCAATGCTCTCTAAATTCTGAAACGAAGCTTTGGTCGGTAGTTAATCTACTTTGCATGTTTGGAGTTGATACCCAATTTTTGGAAGAAAAAAATAATCTTGAATTCTTTGGGCTGGATATGTGCCCTTGTGAATAATGTCTTATTCATCTAGATTTGTTTCAAATCGGAAAAGGATTTTTCTCTTTCCTTTTCTCCTATTATTTTCATCAAAGAAAATAAAGAAAAAGAGAAGCGAGGAAATTCTTCTGACTTTGTTCTATGTACAATTAGTTGCTGATTGCTACTGACTGTTACGTGTGCATGTATAATTAGTTATCTCAAAGCATGGTTTTCTTTTGATGTTTGCAGTCAATACTGCAGGTGCACAGCCGGAAAGCTAGTATCAAGCGTGCAATCACAACTATGAATTCAAACAACGTCGACTTGTGTCTCCATAAAATAGTTGTGACTTGTGTCACAACTATGAATTCAAACAACGTCGACTTGTATTCATCTTCTCTGTGTGCCTGCTATGCGCTAGGTTTACCAAACAATATTGATGTAAGCATCAACTCTTCTGAATTCAGTACTTTTTCGCAACATCAATTTGACAAAATATTCCTTCATTTAAGCTTAACATATATTTTTACAGTCCACACAAATGTCGAATCTTGTTTTTCCATGAATTGCATGAACATGCAGTATTTGATTTCATAGACTTCATCGACACGCAGTTATTCAAGCAATATCTAATTTCATCAACTCCATTGAATGGTGTTTTTGTGTAAAACATACAGAAGCCATTACATTCTAGAGGAGAATGAAAACATGTTAACACACTTATTGTCACAACCACTTAAATTGATACGAATTGTAGGGAGTGTGCACTTTTTATAGTTTATGATATTATTATAGAAGACATTGATATTATCCTAGAGATGTGTGATGATTTTGATGAGCCTTTTAAGAGACAAATGATCCTTTTGAATTGAACTCTACTAGTCCTAAGCTGGGAGATTGGAATCCATTGTGTTGGCCGGTAGCAAATCGCTTCGTTAGCATTGCCTCCTGCAACCCTACAAAAATATTTCTTTTAGGAAAAAAAGTTTCTTTTAAATTGACCAATCATGTTAGGATTCTTGGTCAAGTTGGTCAGGTTGGTCTGATTAGGGCAAGTCAATAAGTGTAGGCTAGTCAGTCAGACCTAGCTAGACAATCGATATAGTGGACCAAACAATCAAAATTGAGCCAGTCAGTTAAAGTTGGTTGGGTAATCAGCTAATCTAAGTCAGCAACATCACCATTGTTTTCGAAGTTCAATCTTTCATTATCCTGGTGATGAACTCAACCAATTCGACTAAACCTTTAAGTAACTCTGCCAATTGACATCCACTTCATCCCTTCCATGTGACTTTGACCGAATTGGGAACCCCATTTGGCCGATCCTAAGCTCAATCAAAACTCCAGTTAACCTATATTTCTTTGCCCACGTTTTCAGGTTGAAGTTAGGGTCTGTTCTCAATAACCGGCAGGCTTGGTGTAATCTTATGTAAAAAATACTGCAAAAATATATGACCACTAGTCCCTTGTTTAATTCAGTTTCAATTAGAAGTGACAGACATTATTGTTTTTTTTTTAATTTATTTTTTATCTTTTATTGTTAATCTGTGATAAGATAAATAATAATAATAATAATAATAATAATAATAATAATAATTTTGACAGTTCAATTCCTTTGAATTGTGTGCTGTCGTCGTTGTGGTAGAGAGAAGGAACAACATCTTGGCTGTTCTCTTTCTGAAATCGACAAAGATTAACAATAAAAGAGTAGTAAGAAAAATAGGGAGGGAGAAGAGAAGTAAGAAAAATAAGACAGAAGAGAGCTCGAAATATATAACAGGTAAAAAAAGAAAAAGAAAAAGAAAAAGAAGTGAAAAAAAAACTTTCTTTGGATTGATATTTTTTCTTGCGTAAAAATAAAAAGAGTGTTTTTTATTAATTATCAAAATGACGCCGAGCAGAGATCTTCTAGTACGTATTTAATGGATTAGAGTCCTGATCTACTACAGTGAGGTGGAATTTAATGGACCTTCATTTGTTAAATAGGTAGGAATTATTAAATTCACTTATCACTGCCCTTATCAAGAAGTAAATCAGGATAGATGGAACGAGGATCTCATCTGAATGATGCCTTATTCATTCTATTTTAGTTTCTAAACATAATTTTATTTTTTGATATTATTATACATAACGCCTTATTCCCAGGATTTTATTTTAGTTCCTAAACATATTTTTAGTTTTGATGTTATTGTACAAAATATGGGATCATAACTACTATTGTAACTCCGTAGTTAGAAAAGTTATAATTTGCTATATTTATGTAATATTTATGATTGTATAGCTATTATAATTTTATCAGTGTTATGTTAATGTCTATATTACAGTAATTATGAATTATAGCTGTTATAATATAATAGTAATGATAAAAAATAAAGTGTCAGATGGATTTATTATAATATAATAAAAATCAATTTTTGTTAATTATCAGAATTAAAATGTGCATGTTACCGAAGTCTTCTATCGTAATTGTTATAATTTTATAGTGGTTATAATAACATTGAATACAAATATTTTTAAAAATAAAAATGAGTTATAATAGATGGAACGGTGTTTTAACCATAACTGGAAAAGAAATACCCTTTTAACTTATTCCAATAAAAAAACTCTTTAAATATTTGTTTTAATCCATCCTTCTCCCCCATTTTTTTTTTTATGATTTTTAATACAGTTAGGGAATCCTAGCAAATGTCATATATTCTCTCAATCGGTGGATTTCATCTCTGTTTTTTTCCCTGTAAGTTTTTTTTCCCAATGGAGTTATAGGCATAAATGGTGATCCGTCAACGTTCGCCCTAGTACCTCCGTTAATTTATCCTAAGGTTAATACAGAAGAGTATTTATTCGAATAAACATTTTATACGGAGGAGGTCAAACTTATAATAAGAGCATCCACATTAAATACCCTATTCTAAATTTTAAATAGAGTAACTAAAAAATCTTTACATCAGTTACCCTATCATTCCTTAAATAATATATTTATGAACAATAATTTAAGGAATTGATTCTATTCCCTAAACATTATAGAGAAGAGAGAAGAAATAGGGAAGTTGATATATGGTGTATTGAAAAATAGATATTCAAATTTAATAAAGTAATTTTTTTATTCTAAATTATGTATTTTGGATAAGGAAACTGGTGTGAATGCTCTAAAATATTTTATACATTGAAAATTAATTCTAAAATATATTAGAGTAACTATCTAAGTAAATATCAACTATCTATGAGCTAAATGAAGGGATTATCCATGAGTTTTGGGTCGAAACTCGGCGCGTCCGAATATGTCTTCCTTTATATCTTAGCCACCTATACAACTAAATGATACTGAACTTCTTGACTGTCCGCCGCGAGCACTTTCCGATTTATCCTGGTAACCGGTGAAAATTTTCATAGAGTCGAACTAGTCACCTCTAGATTAATTAATTAGACTAATTATCATTTTTTTAAATGAAAGGATTTTCGCACTAAGGGCTATGGTGCGCACGAGGTATCTAGGTTATCACCCAAGCATCCATGGTTCAATCCTCAGTTATGATGAATTTATAGAAATTTTTCCTCTAAACGGGACGCACAATCAAAGGATACTAGACTTTTGAGCCACTTGTCATGAGCGCTTCCTGATTTATCCTGACAACCGATTTCTCCTTAATGGATAGCAAATTTCTCCTTAAAAATGGTGTAGGCATAAGAATACTAACTGTCATGTAAATAAAAAACTTACGTGGACCAAATCGGTCCTCCCAAGTTTTTTCAGTGAGATCATTGGAGCTCGTGATCTTGGTGTATTGATTTTATTTTTGTGCTTATTGTGCGTCCATAGTTGTTTTCTATTGCCAATCACCAGCATCAATAACCCCATCTTCAAAGTAAACTTTTAATGAGAATTCGAAATAACCTAAGCAAATGCAATCATAGTGTTACATTCTTACCACTAATCACTCGTTCTTTGAGATCACAGGTTTTCAGATAGTAAGGTAAACAAATAAACCAAGTTGCATAATAAATCACTTATAATGCATATGCTTGTGTTCTTCAGACTAGAAGGTATAGTCAACCTCAGCAAGAGTAGCATGCTACTCTGGTTCGAATGAAGAGTCTAATGGATGAACCATTGCAATTCTAAAGTGATTCAAAAATTAATACCACAGGAGTCCATCCAGATTAAATCTATACGAGATTACAATGACTAGCATGCAGCAAAATAATAATAATAATAATAATAATAATAAAAATAATCAGATAACACCGAACTATTAGTAATGACAACAAGTATAATAACTTGTAATTTACCATTACAATCTTGCAGAGGTTCCTCAAAATGAAGACAGAAAGCCCCAGAAGGCAATTTCTTTCAAACTTGAACAAGAAATGCAGAATTAGAATCCTTTAAGTCAAGACTTTTTCAACAGAAGTTGAACACTGGTTAATCCATTTCCTTCTTTTCTGTCTGAAGAACAATACAACATGGATAGAGATTCCTCCCTGCTGTATTGTTTAAAGTCAGCTGCAAGTTCAACCTTCTGTAGAAACATAGAATAAAGTTTGTGTATGGCCTCACAACATCTTGCCATATCACAGAGATTCTGCAACCCGGCATTCTCATAAAAGATCATGAAACTGTGCATAAACATGGTAAGATGTATAGTTTCCAGGAAACTGTGAACCTTGAAATCATAAAAAGTTTCACCTGAGAAGAATATCACCCGGTGGATTATAGAACAGAATCTGAAAGTAGTGCATCTCCCCCAACTTGACAATTAGAAAGAAATGATTAATAGCAGATATACCAACCGTGAAGAACATGTATAAGTGAGGTTTCCTGATAATGTGTCTCCATTGATTTACTAAGGCTATAATGGACCAGAAACCTCAATACAATGCAAAGAATGATAAAGCAATGAGTAACTTGTAAATGGACCTAACTATTTAGAACTTATTGTGCAGGAAGTTGCAGTTTAGTTGAACACCAACTGGGCAATGTAAAAGTAATAGTTGCATAGTTCTTTAAGTACAATAACAAACCCTTATGCCAACTATTCAAAGTATTTGGAACTGTATCATCCAACAGTCTTACATTTTGGGAGAAACCGAAGTCGTTATAGGTTACATATCCAAAATTGCCAATTCAAGGATAAAAGTAATAATTGGAACCAATGACTCTGTCCTTAGACTACAGTAGATAGGTAGTAAAGACATATAAGTAGCCATAAACATTACAATGCACAGTTAGATTCTATCAAAACCTCATCTACACGTGCTAGCCTACTAGAAATGTTGATGAGGTGTCGCATTGAATGAATGGGGAAAAATAGCAATCTGATACCATGATTATCAAATTAAGATTAAAAAAATATACAACCAACTAAGAATAAAAGTCCACTGGATTTATCTAAGCACACAACCCAACAAAGAGGCGAAAAAGCAGAACTAGCCTAAACAACAAGCCTAGATGACTTAGTTCAATCTTCTTCTCTTAAATGAGTGAAGTGTGCCTCCATCAACATCATAAGAACCAGATGTGCTGCTTCTACCTCTCCTCCTCCTGTTTGGAGATGATCCCACACTTTGAGGCTCTGCTGGGGCCTCAGAAGTAACAACATCACCTTGAATCACAGCCATGGTGCTAGAAGCAGAGACCTGATCAGCAGACAATGCTACTTCAGCTAGAGGCCTGCTAGTGAGAGGTTCAGTAGTTGGAGGATCAACCGATGTAGAAGCACCATTTCCATCGTTGCGATTCAACCTTCCAACTACTCTCTCAAAGTCAGCTGCGATAGAAGTTAAGCGATCAGTGCCACGTTCATGCATAAATTGGTGCCAAAGATCAACACCATCTCGAAAAATAGAATCTGTCATACTTCTGTTTGAGTTAGGCACATTGTTTGCAGGCTGTCCAAGGTCTCCAGCTATGGATCCACCTTCGGAATTCATATCCCTTTGCAATCTTCTTGCCCTGAGCCTAATTAAAGCTCTGCGTTGCACATTTTCATACAATTCTTGGAGATTTGGGTCAGCGTGTGATTCATACCTACTGCCAGTATGCAAATGCTGATCCAGAAAGCGTCTCCATGTTGCCGCAATTCCCTCGCCCAGTCTCCTTGAAACAGGCCAAAATTGCTGCCTAAAGCTTTCTAATCTATTTCCACTTGGCCTTGGTGGTATTTTAAGAGCAGAATCTCCATCTTCCGCACAATTCTTCTCAGCACTTGATTGTGAACTCCCTCTACCATAAATAGGTGTGATATTTGATTCATTTACCTCTCCCTTGCATACAGGGCATTCCTTATGTTCTGAATGGACATGCAGCCACTGATATAAACATGGCCAGCAAAATAAATGACCACATGATGTAACAACAGGTTCTCCAGCCATATCAAAACAGATATTACACTCAAAGTTAGCAACATTTCTTCCTTTGTCTTCACCTTCCTCTTCTGAAGCATCTGCTGGAGTGTTTTCGGTCTTTACTTTATGTTTCCCATTGCATTCCGAAGGTCTTTGGGAGATGACTACATCAGGAACTGGCAGCTCAGTATTAGGTAATGACGGGGATCCAAAACTAAATCTCTCTCCGACCTGCAGAAGTGTAGACCGAAATCTTCTGTTTGGCCGTCGATGACTAGTGTCGAGGAACCTCCTGAAGCAAGAATCTGATGGCCGAAGAGGCTCAGGCCGCGATGACGTTCCACCTTCCACAGGCAGGAATTCACGAGTTGGAGAAGAAAGTGATGGATAAAAGCTAAAGCTAGCTGTTTCATGTTCTTGTGAGCTTGTGGAGCCAGTAAAATATGGCGGCAAATAAGCCACGGCAGCATATGGGAATGTCGGTGGTGATGTAGGATCATAAAGAGTTTGAGGGTTGGCATCCTGAACTGAACGTTCTTCAGTGTCCTGTGCAGCGGGTAAGGAATGGAGAATCGGAGGAGAGTACGAGGCATCAGCTCCTTCAGGTTCAGGGGATAGTCCAAACTGCCAATATCGCCCAAAAGAGGGGTAGTACGGGGGGTCAGGAGTGCCATCACTATCCTCCGGAAGAGCAACCGGCAGCTCAGGGTTGTACTCCTCGTGGGAGGGAGAGTACGGAGGATGCGACTCCGATGGTTCCACAGCGCCAGACATAGGAATCGAAGAACCCCTTTCCTCGACGGTGGTGGTAGAAGACGACCAGGGCAACGAGTTGAGTGAGAGATCAGACCCTAGATCGCGACTGCGAGAAGGCGGCGAACGAGGCAGACCCAAATAGAGGTTCAGATCCATCCTCCTGCAACCACAAAAAAAAAAAAAAAAAAAACATCCCAGTAAAATCTGCGGCCAGCCAAACAAAAAAGTTCAAATCTTGGTCCTCGGGAACTAATCTAGGGTTAGGGTTCCACATTGGTCGACGATTCTATCCTAAAACGAACGATCTGCGCGTACTGCGTCAAGATCAAAACGCGAATCGAAGACAGATTTCGACAGCGAAGAAGAAAACGCGATCGCGTAACATGAAGCGAGCTTGGATTAGGGAAGACTCACCAAGATTTGGGGGCGGAGCGGCGACGACTCGGAATTGGGGCATTGGGTTTTCCTTTTTCTTTCCTTTTCGGCCCCCCGCAGCAGCCACGGAACGAGAACGAGAAGAGTACCCATCCTCTCTTTATAGGGAGTGACGACTCGGCGGAGTAGATGTGCCAGCTCATCTTTGAGCTACGCTGCACCGTCCGATCAGATTCGAGATCTAACGGCCAGCATCTGAGACACACCGCCAAATATGGAATGGAACGGAGCGGAACCCAGTTGGCTGATATGATAATCTTGGTTACCTGTCAAACTGACACCCGTTCTTCTACATGCTTATTGATTTGACGATGGACCGGGATCCGTTGCTTTGCCGAATAATCATGAAGGTAACAAAGAGGGCTGAAACGCCAGAGCGATACGTGCAGTAATAATGGATTCTTCAAGTCTAGAGAAGTGTAATTTGCTTAGCTTCCCTAATTATGCTTTTCTAATAGGAGTGAATCTTTCATCTAATTATTATTATTTTTTAATTATTTTCAGTTGAACTGAATTGGAATGTGAGAGGGGCACTGAACATTGACTCTCACTTGACTCCCAAAATTTTCAGGATTAGGTTCTTAATTTGTATTTTCCCTTCACAATTTGTATGTAAAAAAAATGTATTAGTGTCCAATTGGCAACGCTAAAGAGGGTATTCAATGGAAGTCCTATGGATCAAATGTGCAACAGATATATATATTGTTGCATGACTCCAGATTAATATCTCGCAACGACACATCACATGGCAAATGGATTCCTTCAACACTATGGAGACGTTGCATTTTCTTACGACGGTGGAGTGCCTATCCATGTCACAGCATTTATGAGCAATCTTCTATGAATTGTCTTCCATAGGAAGATCTTTGATATGTTTGAAGATACTCTTCTTGCTAAATCCTCTTCGGCAGTGGGTGTAGATTCATGTTGGGACACTTGCATCACATGCAAGAGTTTGCATTAGTGAGGCATGCATTTGAGAAATGTGGAGGAAGATTAGTTCACTTTTGAACAACTAGAGAAACAATATTTTCAAGCGGTCGAGTTCAATCGGAATATTTTGATGTATTTAGTAAAAAAATTTAATTTAATTTGTATTTCTGATGTGCACGTCGAGTATGCATGGCTTTAGCAAGATGCACATTCATTTCAAAGAGTTTGGTTGATTTTGACAAAGTTGAGTCAATTTGTGCTCAATGGATTGAAGATATGGAAATTAGAGTGTTGGAGCTTTGCAGAAGCGTATAAAGCATCCTAAGGCAAGGAGCAATGAGCGATCATGGGTGTGATTGTGATATCATGAGTTTGATAGCTCAAAGGCTTTGTATGAGATGTATTCCAAAGGCGAGGAGGAACAAATGGCATGAATCAAGATAGAGAAGCTTGGTTCATCTAATAGATCACAGGTCTGATGCAAGGTAGGCTTTAGGGTGGCCTAGTGCAAAATGAACTTGAGGAAGAGGAGGACTAGATGGCATAAAATAAGTTTGGAGAACTTGGTTAATAAAATGAACTAGATATTGACGATAGAATTCACACATATTATTAATGATAACATATAGTATATATAAATACCATTACAAATAAAAATAGAAAAATACATAAATTAGGAAAATAATAAGTATTCCTTAATAATAATTATTCTTTAATAACTAGGAAATAAATAACTATTTTCTAATAATAATTATTTCCTAATAATTAGGAAACAAATAACTATTTACTTATAATAATTATTTCCTAATACGTCTTCTCAAAATGGTGTCCTAGAAATGACATCAATCTTGCTACAAATAGCAAACAACCGAGATCGAGAAAGCGACTTTATAAGTGCATCAGCCAACTGATCCTCAGCAGGATTATGAGTAACTTGTAGTTTGGATACCTGCACCAGATCATGAACAAAGTGATAATCAATAGCCAGATGCTTCATCCGAGAGTAAAAATAGGATTAGCTGAAAAATACGTGTCACCTAAATTATCAGTAAAAAGCACAGCAGGCGTGGTAAATTGAAGAAGCAAATATGTCAAAAGTGACTTAATCCATTGGATCTCAGTTGTTGCAGAGGCAATGACACGATATTCAGCGTCAGTCGAAGAGCGTGCAACCGTGCGCTGTTTAGTAGATTTCCAGGAAACCGGATTAGCACCTAGAAAAATAATAAATGCACCCGTATAACACCGATCATTTGGATCTCCCGCCCAGTCTAGATCAGAGAAACCATAAAGAGTAAAAGGTGTATCCGCAAGAAGATGAATGCCAAGATCCCTAGTACCATTGAGATACCGAAGTAGACGTTTCGGAGCCCCCCAATGCGTCTCTAAAGGAGC
>JBBMJZ010003557.1:0-11905 GCA_037833815.1 Zingiber zerumbet | reverse complement strand
TTCATAATTCATAAATTATCTATAGTACTTAAACACAAATTATAAATTAAAAAATTTCATTAAGTTAAATTTGAAAAAATATTTTTATATGTTATTATTGTATAATAATTATATAATGTATATATATAAATCCGAGTTGCGACGGTTCCGTGAAATGATATTGGACCTGGAATAGTAGAGTCTGTGATAGTTACCGCGACCGTTCCAACGAACCATAATCAAGATAATTTGAGACAAATACTTTTTTTACTGTCTTATTTGAATGTCTTATATAATTATATTTTCAACCGTCTTTATTAAGTGTCTTATTTAGTTGAATTTGAGACACAATCTTAAATGTTGTCTTAAATTTAATGTCTCTATGTAAAATTTTGAGACATCTATTATTACTGTCTTAATTACTTAGTATTTGAGATGAATTTTGTCATTGTCTTAAAATATTACTATAAAAAATGCGCATTTTCAAAAAAAATAAAAATGAAAAACGTGCAAACTAAACCCACCAGTTATGAGGTTAAAATTTTAAGATTAAATATAAACCACCTCCTATACTCATTCTTCTCCTTTAAATATTTTTTTTTCTCATTTTCACTAAGAAGACTTCATTTGAATACTTATCCTATAAGAGGGTTGGGAACCATTAATATACTTAGGAGTAACATTAAATGACTTAGACACCCTTATTGTAGTAAACATAATATAGTAGTTGACTGCTAAACTTGATTGTTTATTTGAAATATATAATTCAATTTCAGATGGAATTTTAAAAATACATAAGTACTTTTATGTTTTTTAAAAATCATGAAACTTTATACAAACATTACTTATGCCAAACGCTATCAGGAAAAATAATTTTTTTAGAAAATATCTTTTATTTTCAAAGAATGACATAAAGTTAGAAACCAATGAAATGTTTAATGTTTCAGTCTAACTTTGTATTAATCGAATCAATGGTGATTTTTATCAATAAATAGACTTCATAAAAAAAATTTAAAATGATTTTGAAATAGTTTTCAAAGATAATTTCTTATCATGATTTATGAGCTAAATGCACACGACTTACAAAACTTTCCTCAAATTGTTCAATACAAAATCCATTTGATTTGATGAACTTAACTCATTTAGATGCACCAAATCATTATCTTGAGCTTAACTTATCATCCAAACATCTCACTTGAATTTAATGTGTTTCAATGCACATAAATAAACTTATTATTCTTGTGAGATGTAAAATTAATTTTCTTTGAACTAACAAATCATGAATCTCTATCTATATATTCTAAATTTGATCACTCTATCTAGGATATAAAATAATGTCATTATTCTTAATTACAAGAAATTAAAATTTAAGTGTGTAGATGAGTATGACGTACATCAAATGTCTAACTTTCAAAAAAAAATTTATTAAGTTTAAATAATGCATTATGATATGACATGTCAATATCAAACAACATATTATTATGACAAGATAAATGTGTGATATGATATCATACATATATTATGACACACAAATAAGGATGGTAATGGGGCGGGGCGGGGGCGGGTTTGTCATCCTCATCCCCACCCCGTCCTCATTTTTTCAGGTTCGGGGAATCCCCGAACCAGAACCCACAAGGATCAAATCTCCATCCCCACCCCCATCCACAAATTAAATTATTATTATTATTATTATTATTATATTTTATCATTATTATTATTAATAATATTAATATTAATATCAATAATAATAATATTAATATTTTCAAAAAAAATAATATTAATATTAAGACTATTATTAATATATATTTTTTAAAAAATATTATTTATTTATATTAATAATAATAGTATTCGGGACGGGTTCGGGGATGGGGATAATATTCTCATACCTGTCCCGAATCCGCCCCATCCCCGAAAAAATCGGGGATCCCCATCCTCATTTCGGGTTTTCCCCACGGGCCCCGAACCCGTGGGGAAAATTATCATCCCTACACACAAAACATGACAGGTATGTCATAATAATATGAAAATACTTAATTTTTCAATCTAAATGTTATCAACTAATTATTATGTCAGATACAAATTTGTACATGAGCGGCATAACTCCCTCAATCTCCAAAACCTCCTGGCTTAATCGACTACATTTGTGTTCGCCAAAGTTAAGTATACCCTCATCCTGAGTATAGATCAACTTACCTTACCAACTTACTTTGTATAAACTTCTTCACTGTTTCTTGTCTCTCAGATGTACAGAACCCTTTTGATTCACTCCTTGTACATCCTTTTCTTTGTATTGAAATACTTCTGTAACTCCCTGTAACTCAGATACACCAATAGTGTCAGCTTCCTTTCCATGTCATCATTCTTGTTCACTTGCATCTTCTACCAAGGTCTCGCTATCTTCAATGTTCCTCATCCTTTATCCAGTCCCTCGAGTGTCTCATACCATCTTTCACTGTACTCCACTGGTTCTTGAGCCATCAATTGCTAGTGCGTTCTCATATATCCCTGAACACTTATACACATGCATCACTAATAATAATAAGGCCTAACTTAAATTAATTTTACCAAACATCAAAGCAACCGTGGTTCACGCCACTAGGGGTTCTAATGATCTACCCCTTAATTGCTTGGGGTACTAACAACTGATGGTCTTAGTCTAATCAAAATAAATTCAAACTAGAATCAATGCATTCATAAGAGTCATCTAAGAGTCACCATACTCTCCGACCTTAATTTACCAACCCAAATAGAATGTTGCATTCATAAGAGTCATCTAAGAGTCACCATACTCTCCGACCTTAATTTACCAACCCAAATAGAATGTTGCGTCTTTCTAAAATTTAGACAACCTTGCATATTTTTAACACAAACTCATTGATCAACTTAAGTATATTATATTCACTCAATAATAATATCAATGTGTTCTTGAGACAATCTTCACTTTTAACATGCTCAAAATTTCACACTCTAAATCTTATATGGTCATTAGTGAGTTTTGCTAAAACTTAATGATGACCTTAAGTTGATCAGGCTAATTCAAACCTGGATCAATGCATTCCTAGAAGTGTCCTAAGTATAATCATGACCTCGAACATTAGTTCTTTATCCTTATTAGCTTCATATGGAGCTCTCATAAAGTCATGCCTTCAACACTGTTGACACAAACTCATTAATAGACCTAGACTTATCATATTCAAGTAATAATAGTACTAACTCATTTGTAGGAGCCTCCTAAGTGTAACCATGCATAAGATTTGACATTTTGAACCATGTATTATATGATTAAATGAATTTTGGTCAAACTTACTGATGACTTTTATCATATTAGAATCAATTAAAACTAATACAAATACATTCTTAGTAGTCTCTTGAGTGTAACTTTGCTCTCCAACCTTAGTTCAATATCTTTATCAACGTTCTGTGGGTTTCTAAATAAATTAGTTTGAGTCATTTTGGCATAAACTCAATGTTGGACCCAACTTCATCATATTCAAGTAACATCAGCATTAATGTATTCCTTGCACTATCTTGACTCTAACAATGTCTAAATTTTTAGATTCAATCTCATTGATATTCTTAGGCTAATCAGATTCAATCTAGAGCAGGATTAATGCATTCCAAGGAGTCTCATGAGTGTAATCATGCCTACTAATCTTAGTTATAAACCTATTTCAACATCTGGCAGTTTTGATATTTTTTAAGCTTGAGTCTATTTTTCTATTATATTGTAATGCATTGAAGTCCAAACATCTACTGAGAGGAGGATGCAAGTATCAAATCTGGAGAAGAAGTAACATTGTATAAATGTGGATATCTCATACTATTTTTTCTGAAGTTTCTATAAAGGGAAGGGTTCATTCATGAGTATATTTCCATTAAAGATACAGTCAACTTATTAATAGTAGCTCCATTGTTTTATTCTTTAATATATCAGAAATACCACAAATTAGGAGTCTACTAGTAAATGCCGACGGCTCAAAGTATTCTAGGGATGCAACTTGACATTAAAATACCTCAAGACATGAAGAAATTCCATGAGATATGTAAGTGGAGTGACTTATATTTAAGTGTCGAGGGTAGACCACAAATTTATACATACTCGGCCTTAAATTAAATGTTGTCAAAACAAAGATCCAATCAACTAGTAAGTATTAGTCAATTGTTGGCCGAATATTCTAAGTTTGGTTTGATCGAAATATTCTTATTAAGTTAGTCAATTGATGTTTAGATCTTGCCAAATATATAAAAACCTGTCTAGTCAACTAGCCTATTGAAGTAAATAAAATATTTTAGAGTAAACTAACACAATAGACTAATTTTCTTTGAAGTGCATAGATATTTTAAAGTCGACTAACAAAATCATTTGAGCACTAATTATTTGTCAAATAAGACATAGATGATCAATTAAATGACCTGCTAATAAGCAAAATGGCAATTTCAAGATGAAAGTTATAAAATTGCTTCAATGGGCTAGAAGACAATATCACTCATTAGAGCAAAAAATACCCACATATTACCTCCACTAAAAGGTAGTTTTTTTTACTTGCAATTACTAAGTAGTGTAAGAGATTTCTTCATTTTAGTGCTTAACTAAAAGAGGAGAGGCTATGCACGAGTGATTATGGAGATTCATTGTGGCACGTAAAAGTTGTATTGTTTTGTTTGTTTCCTTTATTTTAGTGTTCATTTACCTTCTACTGTGATATTTTCTAGAACACTAATCTCTCAATCAACAAGTGGTATTATTCATGCGAAATCGTAAATACACAGTTGTCGTCAAGTTAAAAAAAAAATCATCATTTACAACTGTGTTATTGACTGCCATTTACATATAAATAGGCTCTCTAGATGAAATCAAAATGAGAAGCAACTATAATATTAAAATAGGAATTTAAATAACAAAACAAGAGAACTAAATTGAAAAATAATTAGAAAACTATATCTTAAGACAATTTTAGGATTTCAGTTTCACCATGATGAGTCTTAGCTATTTCGATTTTCTCTCTTATAATGCTAGATTATTCTTGAAGGTGAATTATCCTTAGGTAATCATTGTTTTCTCTCGAAATACAAGGACATACTTATTCTAATGCAATCCCTATTCTCATGGTAATTTAATCAAATTATACCTTTTAAGATCTTTGATATTCAATATTATCCTTGAGAGAATTTAAACTCCTTTCATGATTAAAAACTCAAGTTCGATTTTATAGATTTGAGATTAAGGTTTACCTCTCAATTCATCCCTTAATTTCTAAGTTATGCAAACATGTGGCTATTATATTCACAATTGTTGAGCACGTTAAAACTGAATCAAGATAATCATAACATTAATATGAGAAATAAATCAAAACTTCAACGATGATAATTATTGAGCTAATCTCTAATCCTAAATAAAGAAATACTTCATAATATTTTTTTTTTTGTCAATCTAGGTATCTAGATCTTACATTCCGATTAATTCTGAAGGTGAACAGCTTGACCTCATGAACCAACCACTAGACAAATCCAAGAAGTTCAAGTAGGTCTCGACAGGGTGGCTAGCACCAACAGTAATAGCACCGTGAATATTTGATATGCCACAAAAAATTTGATCATTGCATAGGTTAACTAATTACTTTTTATCGTTGCACCATGCCTAGGGGGCAACTACTCCGTAATATTAAAGACACAATCCATTGAAATCAATAATAACATTCTAACAATTTGAAAATAAAGATAACTCAATCGTTGATGTTTTCACTCAGTAGTAAGATCTATGACCATGGACATTTCCATGGGCTGGTCATAGATCATATGACATGTCCCAATTGATGCTCCACGGGTGTGATCCTTTTCTAATGATGACCCATGAGGCTGACCGTATATCATTTTACCCATGCATTTCCTAAAGTTTGACATCCAAGCATTATCCTTTGGGTTAACCTCCCAATTCACATGCGCTAACATCAATATCTCACCTTTCTATCAATAAAAATGCAAATCATAGTCATTCGAACTAAAAAGATAAAATGAATACAAATACTAAAAGTTTACACAAAATATACCCATATAATACAACAAATATAAGCTAAATAAGACAAAATATATACATAATTCACACATCTTGTATTCACCGCTCTACCACGCCATTGACAAACATATAATTTAAAGTGTTTGAGATATATTACGAGTGATATGTATTTTATCCAATACTTAATATGCTATTAAATATTCAGAATTAGTAAAATATTATACTGATAAAGTTACTTAATTCACTTGGGGCAATGGCCTGAAGATAAAAGGTGGGATGAATTTCCTAAACAATGAGCATTTCTTACTCATAATACATTACACCTTAGAAGTTTAAAAAACTTATAACATTGAACTGTCCATTTGGACCCATCTAACTTTCTAATTTATCTCGATAATAAATTTAAAACTTTTATAAGACTGGACAGTTACCTTTAGAATTAGTCAGATCATAATAGAGGATACTTGAATTACTAAAAAAATTTACTTAATTATTGATTTATTAAAATTTTTATTCCAACTTCATCTAGTAGGATAAACTTAATTATTATTATTGTATTAATTTTTTAATTGTATGAGTGATTGTGATTCAAGGAACCCATACTAAATTGATAAACTGATTTTTGATAAAAATCTTTAAATATGTATTTATGATGAAAACTAGAAGAAAAGTGTTCAATATAAATACACATAGCGAATGATACTCTTAATTTAACATCACATTATATAAATAAACTAGAATCGTCAATACACGAAAATCTGAATAATAAACCACAAACATAAGTGAGGTAAAAAAAATAACAAAGCTTAGCTGGTTAATAGTTCGAAAAAAATATTCTACGTTTAGTCATGAAACACTTGGATAAAAATATAGTTTTATTCTAAATTTTATTTATAAATCACTTATGTTGAGGAAAAGTTAAGTATAAGCAAAAAAAATTTACAGCATGCTTAAAAAAAAAAAATCACAAATGTGCGTTTTGAGCAATAATAAAATATGAATAGGAGGAGGCTTTCTTTAAAATGCTCAAATTGGTTGAACATACCGCCTAAATGGTCTGCGATTATCGACTAGGGTTCAGCTGTAGGTGCATGGTACGGTGACAGTCATGGAGATGGATTTCCCTGCCGCAGAAGAACTCGAGTATCTCGAGTCCAACTCTATCTTCCCCGACGAAGGCGACGAGGACTTTTTCGAGAAAGAAGAAGGAGATACAGCCGCCGCATTCGATGATCTCAATTTCGATGAATCTGCCGCTGGCGGACAGCTTCCCCATCAAGGTGAAGTAACCGCGTTATAATAATAACTGATCTTTTCTTATGATCCTCATGGGGCTCTTGATGTTGTCTGTTTATCTGACATGCAGATCGACTGGCAGCCAAGAACCTACATCAAGAAACTACCAAGAAGCGACTTTGGTCGGCAGAGGATGAATCAGACGAAAATCTTGATCATGAGGCAAGGGCGAAGAGGATAGCGTTGGAAGATGAGCCTGACGAGGATTGGCTCCGCTATTCACCTCAGCGGGAGGCTGTTTCTGATGTCCTCGTTGCGGAGGAGAAAATCCTGTCTCGTTTTTCAGCAGATATTGAAGGGCAGTGCATGCCAGTGACTGCGCCTTCTGGAGCAAGAGTCTACGCTAAAATGAGCTCTGCAGAGACTGGTGGAGGTCGTGGAGAGTTTATGGCAAGGAAGGAGCGAGGAGGTTTGTTTGAGGGTCCTGCCTATTATCATATAATTCCTTGTTAATTGTGTTGTTTCAGAGTGATGCACCTGCCGGTCAATGTGCGAACCACATGAACCTATGAATTCGGGAGAGAACACCAGAGTTTTTCTATGTTTCCGGTTTAAAACTAAAGGAGCCTGGTAAAGCTGAGCCTATGTTACATGTAGTCATCCTTTCAAACTGGTCTCATTAGGAAGTTATAAGTTGATGTTGAACCATTCCTACAATGTAGACTCATTTCTTCCACGATAAAGAAGTATTTTAAGAATAAATGTTTTATTGATAGATAAACATTAAAACTTGTCTATTTCTATAATGGAGAATTATAAGGGTTTATTATATAGTCTCTTTAACCTATATAGACTATTCAATTACCCTAACATTACATTCTAATCCTTGGAATATATGTTATTCATAAATAGGATTCTACTAGGTTGCTAGCATTTCCCCTTAAAATGGCTTAAAAGTATCATATAAACCCTACTTGATAGCTCTATCCTATGACCTCTTAAATTCTTAGTTAGCAAATCCCCTAAATGATCAGTGGAGTTTATAACAATCTCATTAGATTGCACTTTTTCTCTTCTTTGTGATTTGTTAAATTATTGGATTAGAAACTATATTCATGGAAATTTTATTGTCATAATATAATTTTATTAGCTCTTTAGTAGCATCTACCAACTCGGTCATTTGCTGCTTAACCTAGATATGCTTGCATATAAGTATGTCCATAGTCATATTTTACCTCAACGCTTTATTTGACCATAGAGTTCATATTTTTCTCTTTGAGGAAACCAGATTAGCTCTCAAAAGGACACAATGGTTTGATGTGGATGTCTTATTTATGGGAGAATCTACCTAATCAGCATTAGGGAGTCACATTATTAGAAAGTGACTGTGATCTCGATTCAAAGGATTTTTCCTTAAAGCATTCTTTTGGTATCATAATATTGACAAGATTTCATCATAATGGCCATAATCATAGTTGTGAAAGACGTACGTTTGGCTGCGCCTTACTTCGGTAAGGTGTGCTTCTCATCTTACGCCTAACTCCTCAGGTCCCACAACACCCATACACTTTTGGGCGCCTCATGCCTCCAGTAATTATGGTCATAACATGGGGATTTATGAATCAAATTGATCAAAACTCACTTGCGTACAGACGATACCTTTAATCTTATAATTGTTGCAGTAATTCCATTTTCCTGTAAGCCTAACTTCCTTATAAGCCTAACTTCTTAGATTAGTAAATAACTTATTTTATCCTAACATTAATTTGACTTTCAGAATCATGAGTGTTAATTAACTTAGCCGCTATTTTACCAGTTATCTCAAGCATTTTAAGAATATATTTTTGATGGGAGATGTAAATTTCACATTGAGTGATCCACTTCTATTTCAGAAAATATCTTATTCACCTTGATACTTGGCATGAAAGTGTTGATAAAAATATGCTTTCAGGCTTATGATTGTTATGGAAGTATCACCAAGTATGATAATACCATTCACACATATATATTAAGGAGAATACACTTTGCTTAAGACTGTATAGAGACTTCTTCAACTTCCATACAAGATTACTCTTACTTCTAACTTTTAATCTTGATGGAAATTTAATCATTCTTAATACCCAACTAGAGAAGGGGCATTTAGCTAGACTTGCTAAGGGTTAGAATAGGTAGACTGGATTAATCATTGACAAAGGTGACAAAGGTCTTAGAATAATCCACTTCATAGACCTTAGTGTTTCACTTCGGAACCAATTGAGCTTTCAACCAACCTACCTTGCATTTGTATGATATCTTCATTATTATTATGCATTGATAACTGTTGACGGGTGACTCATCTAAATGAAGACCAATGCGAGGGACGTCATGTAAGAAAAATCTGTTAAGGCTTTTTTTTTAATAGAATTCTGATACGGGTTTTCATAATCTGTTACGGTTTTTCATAAAAGAATTTTGTTATAGTTTTATCGGGTCTGGGGTTTAGACACTATTTGTAGGGATCATTGTAAACCTATTGTATCATGAGAATCATTGAATACGATTCTCTTGTGTAGAGAGAATTCTATTAAAGTTTCAGTCATTTTTTTTTAGTAGGCACGTCGCCGAATCACGGTAACTCTTCTTCTTTTTCCTCATGTTAGCTCTTTCTTATGCGTCTTTATCTCATTGCTCCGCGCGATCTCTTCCTCTCTTCCTCTTCTTCCGCTTTAGAGGTTGAGAGGTGTTGCCTCCCCTCTTTGCGCAACAATTGGTATCAGAGCGAGGTTTTGGCGAATTTCTTCGACATGTCAGGGATGACTTCTGCGAAGTTTGATATGGAAAAGTTTGACGGAATCGAGAACTTCGGATTATAGCAGAGAAGGGTCGAGGATTTGCCGGTGCAACAAGGCATGGTGAAGGCGCTAGAAGAAAGAAAATCGGAAAGCATAGAGAGATCGGATTGGGAAGAACTTCGGGCAAAGGTAGCGACAACAATCAAGCTTTGTCTTATAGATGATGTGATGTACCATGTCATGGACTAGGAGTCACCGGTGGCAGTTTGACAAAAGCTAGAAAGCCGATATATGTCAAAGTCATTGATAAACAAGCTGTATTTTAAGCAGAAATTATTCGAGCGGGAGATGACAGAGGGAACCGATCTGAGCTAGCACATGAACGTATTCAATCAGATTGTGAGCGATTTGATGTGAAGATCGAAGACGAAGACAAGGCGTTAATGTTGCTAAATTTTCTATCTTTGTCTCTTACGTACGAGAATTTAATTACTACTTTAATTTGGGGTAAGAAAACTCTTAAACAGGTGCGTTGCTAGATTTTCACTAAAGGAAGAAAACAAGCAATAAAGTTTTTCAAGGAGAAGTACTTGTGGTAAATAACAACCAAAAGCGCGGTAGGAGCAAAACTCAGTATGGATTCGGCAGAGACAACAATGCCCGTTCTAGGTCGAGAAGGAAGAAGGTGATCACGTGCTATAAGTGTGGAGGCAAAAGTTATATGAAAAGATATTGTCCAGAGATAAATAAATATGTTGCAGAGAATAAAGGTAGTTCAGAAAAATTTGCAAACATAGTTGAAGAAGAAAATTCAGAGAGCGGCGATGAAGATATGCTATTAATTATGTTGAGTTTGGAGCAATTGACGGATGCATAGATCTTAGACTCTACATGCTGATATCACATGACTCCAAACAAGGAGTGGTTTGACACCTATAGGACAGTGAATTCTGGTTTAGTGTTGATGAGAAATGATGCGTCTTGCAGAGTCATCAGAATAGGAAACATTAGAATTAAGATGTTTGATGGTGTGATCAGAGCTTTATGTGATGTTAGATACATACTAGATCTAAGGAAGAATTTGATCTCACTATGCATACAAGATGATATTAGTTGCAATTACAAATTAATGAGTGGGTGATAAAAGTTAGTAAGGGAGATCTGACGGTAATGAAAGGATAAAAGTTAGTAAGGAACATCTATAAGTTGATATAGATTACAGTTGTAGGTAGAGTCACTTCGAATTTGAATCGGACAGTACAATCTTGTGGCATATGCGGCTAGGGCATATGGGTGAATGTGGAATGTTGGAACATCACAAGAGAGATTTATTGAAGGGCGTCAAACTTAAATTATGCAAATTCTGTGTTCTTGGATAGCAACACACAAGACGGAAGGGATTCTGGACTAGGTACATACATATCTATGGGATCAGCTAATGTAGCATCACGTGGAGGATACTCGTATTTTATGAGTTTTACTTATGATTACTCACGAAGGTCTGAGTATACTTTATGCGTCACAAATCAAAAACTTTTATAAAGTTTAAACTGTGAAAAACTGAAGTGGAGAATAAGATTGGAAAGAAGATCAAATGTCTTAAGTTAGACAAAGAGATTGAGTATACAGATTCAAAGTTTCAAGAAGTTTGTGAGCAACATGGGATAATGAGACATTTCTTGATTTGTAGGACACCTTAGCAAAACGGTGTGGCGGAAGGTTGAATAGGATAATAATTGAGAAGACAAGTTGTCTCAGGCTGAATGTAGGGTTAGTAAAGAATTTCTGAGCGGAAGCAATAAACATGACATGCTATCTCATTAATAGATCACCAGCGGCAACACTAGAAGACAAAATATCAGAGGAAGTATGGATAGAGAATCTAGTAGATTACTCTCATCTTCAA
>JBBMJZ010003546.1:0-11906 GCA_037833815.1 Zingiber zerumbet | reverse complement strand
TGGAGCGTGGCACGTGTTTGGCACGTGGGGAGTTGTATACCAAATATGCGGACCAGGGGTGGACCAGGGGTTTTGGGACCAGAAGATCCGGTCCCCTATTTCTCTCCTCCCCTTCTTTCTTACGGGCTATATAAAATAAAATTTTTAATTGAGTACATTTAAAATATATTTTTTTAATACCTAAATTAAATTTTAATTTTTAATCCGCTTAATAATTTAATAAACAAATACTAGGTAAAATTATAATCTCGTTGTTGAATAGAAATAGATGAGCACTATCATATGGCAAAAGGTGATTCGTTCGCCCTAGTGCCACCGTCAATCCGTCTATAGGCCAACACGGAGAAGGTAAATCACGGATGACTACTAACTATTAGTGCAAATGGCCAAGACATGAGGGAGGTTATGCTCGGTCACGCCGAGTTTCGACCCCAAGACCTTATGTGGTAACACCCCATGTTTTAATCATCGTACCGCTCTGAGAGGACTAGATGAGCACTATCATAATCATTTGATTGATTGTAGCTTGAGGAAATTATGAATATGTATAATGCAAATAATTGAGATAAATGATGTGGTAAATGTGCCATTATTCCAGCACAGGTCTGAGCTTGCTATAAATACGGCCCGTTTAAGAAATGGTCACCAGTCAGCCCCTCCGCCTTGTTGCCGCTTGCGCTGCCCATGGACGCCATGCCGGCCGGTTACTACCACCCACCGCCCTCCACCGGATACTACCACTCTCCTCCGACCTCCTCCCGCCACCCGTACTACTCTCTGCCTCCGGTTCAGGCTTCTCCGCCGTCTCACAGAGCTCCTCCACTCCCGTACAGCCGCACGCCGCTACCTCCGCTGCGCCAGTCCCATTACTCCCCACCGTACGCACTTCACCGAACTCCCCCCATATGGAGCCGCCTACGCAGAGTCTGGAGAGCTGCCTTCGTTCGACGAGGTCCGGACCCTCTTCGTAGCAGGGCTCCCTGGCGACGTGAAGGTTCGTGAAGTATATAACCTCTTCCGGGAGTTCCCTGGGTACTAGTCGGCACAACTCAGGAGCTCTGGACAGTCCTCTCAGGTGCGCCTATTCGTCATTGCTCTTCTCTTGGTCTTCCCTATTCATATTGTTAGGTTTTGGACCGTGACCTCTAAGTTTAAGGTTTCAAGTTGGAGTTAGATTTTCGCACTGAAAATTTTCACAATTCCATGGTAAAAATTTGATTTGATTCCTTTTCCGAGAATCTGGGAACAGAGTTCTTTGCCTGGGATCTAAATTACAATGTTTTTCTGACGTAAACCTTCTTGTTTCAGCATATTCAATTCGATCGGAAACGCTGACGTCGCTTTTTTTAAGTGTTAACGCAAGAAGCAGAAAGAATGAACTTAGGCTTTAATTTGTGTAATGAACTCAAAACTATGTAAGCTTTTCCAGTGGATTCATGTTGATTGTGAAATCAATTTCTTGAAACATAAGATTTTTATGTTATGTTGTTTGACTTTGTAATTCAACCTGAGGCATTTCTGACTACATGTATCCATACTGGAGTGTCACTACCGTGGAAACTTAGCTTCCTAATGTAATGCATTTATCCCAAGTTGGCCTAGGATGGATTTGAAACTTTTATGGGAACCATGGTAAATCATACATCAGAATGATAAGTTATCAATATTATTTCATCGCATGTAGATTGTAAATCTTCAAAGAAGAAATTATTAAGAGCCTTGCATGGAATATTTGGTTTGGCCGCTTACACTAGTGTTTATTAGGGTTATAAAAGGATTAGCAATAGAAGCAAATCAAGTGTGGTTCTTAGATAGAATGGTTACAGTCGAAACACCCTTTTGTCAATTTTTTATATTGCAGCTTCAATCCCTTTGCTGGTGATTGTTTATCATGACTAATTTGTTTTCTCCTTTTTTATGTCACAGGCTTATGCATTTTCTGTCTTTACTGATCAACAATCAGCGCTTGCTGCAATTCCCTAAATGTACAAAACAATATGCTTTTGCTGCCAATGAATTTCTCAATGGTTTTTTTATAGCCCTATTGAGTCGGTATCTCAAGAATTGTGTTTCTTCTCAAAACTCAATAATTAAGTATAATTAATACTTGTTTGAGAAAATGGGCCTATTATATATCAACTCATACATACATTATAAGATTTATGTTCTATATGCTAATTGAGTTAAGTTTACTGCTCTTGGAATACTTTCAGCCACTTTGTTTCAATTGATTTTCTTGACAGTGTTAATCAATTTTGCCATTAGAATATTGTGTCAAATGTGGTTAATGATCCTTAATTTTAATGGTTTAGACTTCATACGATTCTTATATATTATTACTTAACTTTTAAATGGCTGAATGTTCTAGATTTTTTGCTCCAGTATAATCTACTTATTTGTCAATATTATTAGGTTCCGTCATTGAGTATAACTGTTGAATATAAGCATATGTATTTCCTTTTGCATATATGTATTACTATTGCCTGTCATGCTGCTGTTTCTGGAACATTTATATGTGACTATGCATATCATTTACATTAGGGATGCCCCTTTGATTATTCAAGAAAAAAGGGGCGGTGCTTTGATTTTTGCCTATTTTAATCATTCTTTGTGACGGGGAGCCTTGGCGCAATGGTAAAGTTGTTGCTTTGTGATTTAAAAGGTCACGAATTCAAATCCTGGAAATGGCCTCTTGCAAAAAGCAGGGTAAGACGGTGTACAATGGATCCTTCCCCGGGGCCTCGCATGGCGGGAGTTTCGTGCAGGCTTCCCTTTTTAATCATTCTTTGTTTATTGCAATCTCAAAAGATAATTAGCACCATTTCTCTTCCAGTATTGTCTCCTTTTTTCCTTATAGATATCAAAACAATGCATATTCTCCTCTCCAATATCTTCTCCGCACCTCTAAGCTAATATTATATGTCACTTGATCCCTCTCCCAACATTAACTTTTCATCACAAGGGTAGATATTAGAATCATAATCTATCTTTTTTCACTAACAGTTTTTTTCTTGGTATTCTCATACTTCCTAAATTGTGAGGACAAAGTGCTAAATTAAGCTCATTATCAACTCTTTTTAAGAAAGGCTAGGTTGTTTCATCATTACTCTTCTCAATCGTTTCACCAGTATTGGATCTTCATCATCTTTGTTAAGTGCCTTATCAATTCATTTTCTATTTGACTGACATATTTTCATGTAGAAAGTTAAACATCAAGAGAGTGTGTTAGAAGTAAGAGGTATATGTGGATGATATAGTTAATTGGTGTATTTTATTTATTGATTGCTGTGATCTTGTTAAAATGCAATAGTATTTTACCTCTCTTAATTGATTTTCTCTATTTTGGTAACCCCACATGATATACACATTCACCCGGTACACTAATTTCTTATTCACATCATTTCAAAACTCAAAAGTGTAAACTCAATTGGCTTTCCATGTTTAATACTTTTGTTATTTATCATAATGTTAAAAGATGATTTACAGGGATTGGTGTTTGACATTGAGAGAGAATTGAGTATTCACATTGATCTTGCGAAATCAAATTCTAGGTCCAAATGCCCAAGAACAGGTGCATTTCTTCATTCATTTTCTTTTTGTCTAACATATATGCCACCTAATATATCTAATAGTTTCCAGAACCTTAACTTGTGTTTTTGTTTGAGTAGATGAAAACATATATTCTTCTGATAGAGGAGTTAGAGGGTCTGCATTCTGCTGCATATTCAAGAGATATTCGAGATTCCAGTAATAGAAGCCATTCTTTGCTAGCAGTTAAAGATAGTTATTTGGTTCACCATCGAGATTTGTCTGCATTTTGTAGTCTGCATAATGCTACTTGATAATGTAACTGAGACATGCCCTACTTGAAGTTGTGGCTTTTGTAACTGACTTGCTTCTGGATATTCTTTTTACGGGCACTAATGTCTGTGATATTGGTTTCAATATTTTAGTGTAATTCTAGATATAGCTGCAATAATTCCTCACATGGGTACACATTCCTCAAAAGCTCACGTTTACACGTCTTGGCACAATCTTCACACTAGCACGTGCTGGAAGCAACACTCACATGCTTTGAATGATTTATTCTTCTTACGGTGGTTATCCCTCCACACACAGGTTTTGCACACTACTTTGAACACTGTTTTTATGCTTAATTTTGCTTATTGAAACTTGTGAAGCACATTGGTAATAATACATAGCTGCACCTAGGCTATGGAAATGATGAGCAAGTATTGAGCATCTTAAAGTGACTGTAGTTCAATTGATATTTTTCAGGCATGACTGACAACTATCTTGTTCGTTTAACTGTAGCAACAAACAATTGGCTTATGATTCAGAGCACAATAATTTGGTGAGTTTGGTTCTTTTCTTTCATCTCAATTGCCATATTATATACTCTAGTTTCTCTTTACTTGTTAGACAAAACTTAAGCCTTGCACCTTTCTTGGCATAAATAGGGGTTTAAATCAATTTAATTTCGGAAAGCCTGAAGGCAATTAGGATGAATTTTTTAATGTTGATGGCATCACAAAAATGCATTTTCTCCTTTTAGTTGTGTTGTAATCTGGTTTATATGATCACTGAAGGAGGTTATGGTTTTTTTGTTTGTTTTTGTAGATTAAGGTTAGAAGCTTACAAAGACCTTATAGTCCTAGTTTTTAAAAATTAATGTAAATTGTAAATCATCGGTTTGCTTCAGAGTTTCTGGTTATCCTTATGGTGGCATTTAGCTGCGAGATGAACCAATCAAATTACTCTCCTTTAAACAAGAATGTTTCGTCTCAAGGAAAGCTGGTATTTTGTGTTAATCTGTTGTAAACTTCCATGAATTTCTTTGTTACTTATCATATTTACAATGTAATTTCAGAACATGAAGAAGTTTGGTTTAAACAAAATTCTGGCATCATCCATGGGCCAAATATCATTTAGATGCTTGCACACTTGAATTCTATTACTAGTGATTTCTAACTGATATTTATCTTTGTACTGTCCTTTTAGTACTCATGCAGACTTAACATGCTGAAGGATTCCTCCATCTTTCCATTGGTGCACCTGGAATGTCATTATTCAACACTTATGATGCATGATTTCACTGCAGAAGTTAGTTGTCTCAAGTTTTTTCAAGGTTTTACAACTTAATGTTAAATTTGTCTACTCTTTAACTCATGATTCTATTTGCTAATTCCAAAAACAATCTTTCTGCAAAAGGTCATATGCTGACCTCGGGCGCCTCCACACGGCCGGCCCCATAGTCATCTGTAGATAGGTAAATCAAAAACCAAGCAAGTCACCACATGGGAGAGTATTTTATCTCTGTTTCGCCGGGAATCGACTCTTGCTCATTTCTACAAATCTACCATATGGTGGCCAACTCGGCTATGCCCAGGGGCAATTCCATAAGCAATCTGGCTACTATGTGTAGATGCACAGGTTTCTTAACATTGAAGATGCAGAACAAGAGTATTCCTGTTGCATTTGTTGATTTTGAGGTACTAAGATAAACCCATATACTTTCATTATGGAGTCAATAAATGACTACCTGTATAAGTGTACTTGTTTTGATCCTTATTCTTTTTGTGCCTCTTGGACCCAACTCGGCTAGTTTCCTTGTTTTTGTGCAAATCCGAGTGAAAGATAGTATATTAGGTAGTTAAAAGCTATAGACACTTCTCGTCATTGACTCCAAATATATTGCTTTCAGTAATGACCTGTCAACACATTCTAGTAGTTGTCTTGATAAACCTAGCGTGAAATTGTTTTTGCCACGTTGTATAAGCTATGTTAGTCAGATTCAAGAACAAGTATTCAAAATAGTTATCAATCCGATTGTTTGACATGGCTATTTCTAACTTTTTTTTAACATTATTAAAAGAAAGTGTTCAGTGGGAGTGTCAAATGTCCTGAGCGTCGGGTGTCCAACACAGGTATAGATAGGGTAGACGAAGAGTCCGAGTATCATAGGGGTATAGGAGGATTGAAAGGGAGCTTAGCTTCAACAATAACTCTTCCTTTTATATTCTGAAATCAGCATCCTTGAGTCAATTCATCATAAGGCTACAACCTCACTGGAAATTTCATTGGACTGTAATTCCTTGTTGAATGTGGTTTTCTGCAATGAAACGGGTAAGTGTAGCCGAGAAAGTCCTTTGCTGGTTTATCAATTATAAGTTTATGCTTCTTGTGGTCGTCAAGCAAAGGTGCTTATTCTCAAGCTTAAAATGCAAACTCAAAGTGTTTCTTCATGTAGTCAATAACCAAGTAGATTTATGCCGAGGTTTATTTTCACTGAGCAAGGTTGTGGTTTTTATCATACCAAGCATATCTGAAGCTTCAACCAATAAAAATATGTTTCTTGTCATTCGTAACATTTCAAACTAGAGTAGCTAGTTAACACATGCTGTAATGCTCATATCAGATCCCATATAGAAGAATCTGCTCTCGTTATCTTCATCAAATCTTTGAGTTGGAATATAACTTTTGCAGGATGTCGGTAGTTCTACCGCTGCTTTAAATCATCTGCAAGGAACCTTTCTTCTCTCATCAGTAAGGAACGGCATGTGGTTGGAGTATCCTTTTCAGTATGATCTTCCTAATTGCTTGCTAGTGGATAAGTGGCACAACAGCTTCTCGTGCATGGCAATTAAATCATGTACTTCAGAAAGCAAGCAAAGTCCTGCTGATGGCCAAGTTGGACTGTGGCAGATCAGGAGCAGCTTGTGAGAGAAGCGTGTGAGGTGGACAGTGACACGGCACCAAACACTGTTCTTCATTGATCCTTCCTTCATCGTGATCGATGGTATAAAAACTTAATAAATGAATTAAATAAAGTTCATCCATCAAATTCCTTTTGGCAGGAGAAATAATGACAGAGACTTCACCTCCTGCCTAAAGCAAACTCAGGAATATTAATTACTTAACTCCTCCACCTCCTCAAGAAGCTAGCAGCCATGGAGCATCATTGGATACATCAGTAGGATCCAGTACTCCTCATGGCCTGGTTTGGCTCCCTCTTCTCTCCTCTCAGGAAGCTTTGGCTCACCTTGCGTTCTGCTCGCAGCAGGAATAGTAAGGATTTTGATTATTTTTGGTTAATTTTTAATCGCAGTACTGTGTCTTCATGTTCTCATCGATTTGTTAATTTCTGGTGCTAAACTAGCAGAGACGAAGGGGATTTCTATCCTGTACGAGGACGTGAAGTCCTGTCAGTGCGAGGATGTGCAGATCTTGTGGTCTATCCTTGTGGAATCATCTCATTCTCCTCCTTCCAGATTGAAGCAGTGATGATCTGCGAGTAGAATAACCTATGTATCAGAGGATGATGAGCTTTGTCTGCAATAGTTTCTCTGTAAAAAAGTAGTTTTTAATAATATTTTCTTTAAAAAAATGTTGAATATAATGTCTTCTGTTCTTGTTCTTCCAGAAAAAATGCTTTAATTCATGGCAGTTAATAACTCTGTCGGTCGCCGTAATATTATTATTTTTTTAATTCGGCTCGTGATTCATGAGGCACTGAGGCAGTTTAATTTATTTATATATGTATATATTTTCCTTTTATTTGTTGTTGTTGGGTCTGTTTTTATGTTTAGTGGATGGTAGCAAACATTTAAGATATAGTTAGAAAAGGAAAACAAATCTAACAGATTGTTACCGTTTAGTTTTGTTCTTTCTTTTTTTGGAAACGAGGTGCTTACATCCAAATCTTTCATTTATTATCTATAAATAGCATCTTGTCTCCATTAAAATTGTTTAGTCTCTTGGTGACTTATTATTTTTTATTTATTTATTTACATTTATTATCTATCATTCATTCATACTAGTAATCAAATTTAACAAATAAGTACTCTTTAAAATCTTTTAAATCGCTAATTTATGTCAATATAGGAGTCATATTTACTCTCAAATGTTAATTCCAAAAAGGTCCTACAATAATTTCGATTAAAATTTACAAACTAACTAAATTTTAAAAAATGGACCTCTTTAATACAGACTATATCTTAGAACTCTCATTGACAGTTCAAAGCTCAAAGAATACAAGAAATTTATGTAGACTGTCACTTGTGTATTCAGATTTATCCTGATAGTTTGTAAACATTTTTTATAAGATTAAATTAATCGTCTCTAAAATTCGTCGGATAGTAAGACCTTGATTACCAAATAAAAATAAATAAATAAATAAAGCTCATGAAATCCTTTTATACATTTGTTTTCTACTTTTAATTAATATAAGTTCATATAATAATAATTTTGACAAAAAAAAACTATTATATAGATTTAAATTATCCAAACAAAGCTACTTTATTATATCTGTTATATATACAAATCTAAATTAGTTTAAATTCAAAAACAAAGTCGTATAATAATTCAACAACTTGTAAGCATAATAGAGTACTTTTCTTTTGAAATTGAATGAGTGATTTTGCATTATGATTACGGGAAAGTCTTGTATAAAAAAACAAATTCAAAATTAAATATTTTAAATATTATTAATAGTCTTGTGTAAATTATTTTTTACTAAACTTTCAAAAGCATTGTCAACGTTTCATCCGAATTTTTCTCTTCGTCATGCATCCCAAATATCATCTAGTTCTCTTTTATCTATATATCTTTATAGAGTTTGATATAAACTGTATTCTAGGTAGGATGTATAAAATGTTGCCTAGGGCATCCCTATGTATATCTTTTCTATAACAATAAGTTCACATATTAGTATAAAAAATTATAAAAATCTTGATAATAAAAATTACTTTATAAAAATTCCTCATAATAAAAATCTGTCATCCCCTAATCTACATGCCTCTATACTGTACCAGATGCCCACACTCATTCTTTAAATTTTGATGCTATGTACGCCTTTATCTAATGACTATCTGGGATAAAAATGCATCAAAAAATATAAATATTAGAAATATATTACAAATAAAAAAATAGATGCAATGAAAATTACTAATAATATTAATACTTACCAGCCCCTAATAATCTGCAACATAATCTGTCCATCCGGTGCAACTACAAGATTTGACAAGTCTATATCTACATAATTACATTATAAGACATACATGCATAATAATAATCAAATCAGAAGAATAATGACTTATATGATAGAACTAGTAAAATATAGATCTACATAGAAATTTACCTTAACATTAATGATTTATAGATGTAGAACTAGTGAGATTTAAGAATCTGAATCACTAACATTAACATTTTGTAGGTCATCCTCGCTAGACTTTATTAGTTCAACAAGCTCCTCACTGCTATATATCTCTTCATCATCTATCCATCATAAGATACATTAACATCTATTTACAAATAATTGAGATGTTGATTGAATCTGAGAATCTACTGAATGTATCTCCACTTCTTCATTTTGAAACGCATTATAGTTTTAGGTCGTGATGGAGTTTGGTATTTCTATGGTCGAGCAACGTTTCGTTCAACAAACTGCTAACCATTAACTAATTCTTCTCTTCGTCGAATATTCAAAATAGAAAACCTGATTTGCTTCTACTATGAAAATGAAAAGTCCATACTTGTTGAAGCTTTTGTTTGCATTAACCTCAACTAAATTATAGTTTGAATATATTTTAGATCATGTTCTTGGAATTGGATCATATCAAGAACATTTGAATAATATACATCTTTTTATAGGTAAGACAGAATATTCAACCTCTATAATTTATTCAAGTCTCTCATAATAATAAAACTCAAAATTATTATTGTTGATAGATCCTTTTATGCAAACACTAAAATTGAAGGTTAGCCTATGTGAATCCTATTGTGCCATGTAGAATTTGAAGTAATTAATATAGTAACGAGAGTACACTGTTATCTTATAGAGAGATACAGATGCAAGATTGATTATCTTAGAATTTTGCGCATTTGATATTTTACTATCGTTCACCTATAAAAATAGTTATGATATAAATTAGGTGGAAATTTGATGTGGATGTATGAAATATAAATTATTCTCTAACTTACATAAATTCAAAATCATAATACGAATTTTGTCTCTAACTTTTCCGCTATCTCACTTGCATTGATTAATGAATTTTGTATTTGTAGTTGTTGTTAGTAGAAACTCTCAACGAAGGGTAATTTTAAGACAATTGTGATACTAAACAAACATAAGAGGATAAGTGTTTGATTATATCAATCAATTCATCTTATATAGGGTCTGCCCTTGTCACAATTTAGGAGTATTGTAATATGGTATTCTTGTTGATTTAACTATCTCAAAACAGATGCACCCATTGGCTTACCGGGGAACTTAAAAATAGAAAGTATTTATGGGTCTATTGGCTAAGTATCATCAAAATTTCAAGGACACTTGTGATATCTAATTTTTCTATTATCAGTAAAATAATATGAGAAGAAAAAAGATACTTCTTCAATCAAATAAGCATTGCATATTGACTCTCAACTCTTGCTTTGTTACGAACATTATTCTTTAATTTACTCAAAAACTGTTCAAATGAATATATCCATTTATACTGCACAAGACCAACTAGTTGTGCCTCGCAAAGTAGGTGAACTCGTAGATGTTCCATTGAATAAAAAAAACTGGGTGGGATATACGCTCAAGTTTACATAGTATGAGAGGAATGTATGTTTCTAGCTAAATCATATCAACCATCATAATATACCTTTATGTCAAATATCCAAAAAATAGATTGAATTCTGTGAGTGTTTGTCAAATATTTTGAGGAAGTAAGTCATGAAAAATTACCGGAATAAGTCTTGTGAATGTTTGCTAAGCTCGCGACTAGCATGTCCATGATTGACCAAGCTTGTGGCTAGGGGGCCACGACCTGATAAGCTCACGACTAAGGAGTCGTGAATAGCTTGGCCACGTACGGCCAACCAAGCTCGCGGCCAAGGGTCCGCAAGCAGCTTGGACGCAACGGACCAAGCATGTCGCCAAGGGATCACAACCAGCTTGGCCACGCCCATCTAAGCTCATGACCAAGGAGTCATGAGCAACCAAAGATGGGATGGGAGAGGTAGCTGAAAAGAAAGATCATTACCTGGCTGTCGGAGAGGAGAGCATGCACATGCCAAAGAGGAGGTCATCGGAGACTACAGTAGAACGAAGAGGAGATCGCCAAAGAAGAGCACAAGCGAAGATGAAATGTCAGGAATCCTAATTTAATTGAGATTTAGCGATGGAATATTGATTTCTGTTGGTGCAGGGAGCACTAAACGATTAAACTTGTATTTTGATAATGATAAAGGGTCAAAGTTAAACTGTCTAACAAATTGAACTAAGTGTGCAGGAAAGTCCTAATTGATCCTAGGTAAAGGAAAGTCCTAGCTTTGGTTAGGCAACAAAGTCCTGGTCCGGGGGACTGGGTGAAGTCTTAGCAAGTCAAGGATGTCAAGTGAAATCTTAGGGTCGCAGATTCTAGATGGAAGTCCTGGGGGTCACGGACACCAGGCAGAAGACTGGGCAGGTCGGGGATCAGACGTCCAACAGAAAAGTCCTAAAGTCTTGAATGTTGAGCAAAAGTCCATGTGGTCTGGATGACCGGTTTGGCAAAAGGTAAATTCTCTTGAGAGGAGTAGGCAAGAATGTGTTTCCCGAAGAGGAAATAGTAGACGTCGGTTCGACTTAGGATTTTTAGAAAATCTAAAAGTCAGAACCGGACAATCTGAAGACTATCAAATAGTTCTATTAATCATTATGTACTGTGCTAACTTTGTTTTACAAAATATGTTTGGTATTTTGGACTTTTAAAGATGTATACTAAAAGCCTAGCTTTTTGTATAAATATTTATTTTTGAAATAGAATCATATTGGTCAAATGTCTGCATTTTTATGTTAAATGCAGTTGTCCATTTAATTTATATTGTAGATAACATAGTGTGTGGTGTCACACAGAAGATCATGTTATCAGTTCCTTATA
>JBBMJZ010003537.1:0-11906 GCA_037833815.1 Zingiber zerumbet | reverse complement strand
CTGACGATGCAACCTCCAAATGGGGACTCCTGAAACAATAACATTAACTTTCACGAAGAAAATGTGGGTTATCCTTTTCTCAGCTCTGGCTGTGTAAGTTGGCAACAGCTGCCATATCCAATCTCCATCTGTACCACTCATATCGTCATATATAGCTAGTCCATCAAAATGTGACTGCAAGAATCGTAGCCACCAGGAAAGATCGGGTCAGTCACGGCAACAACAAAACCATGTCTCAGCACAACCACTTTAGCTGGGTGCAAAGAATGTAACCCATCACTCTCTAGAAACCACAGCAGCTCAGCCATTGTAGTGTGGTTTCAGGTTTGCTGAGCTCTGATTTTGCTGCGGAGGCGGCTGTGGTGTTTGAGTTTGAACATTGTAATGAGGGAAAGGCTGTGAATATAGTGGATTTAGAAGGCCCTAGAATAAAGGTAAAAAATTGCGGTTAGAGTTTCAATCAGCAACAGCAAATATAAAAAACCCAAATGTTCAACTTATAAATTCTTAATTGAACCTGCGATTGAAGGGAACCAGGTCCAGCTATTCCAAAATGGCTCTGAGAAGATTCATCTTGTGAGGGATCATTAAATCCTGCTTGAGTAAACAGACCTTGAGATCCATGAGGCATATACTCCTGTTAAATTTCACAGTAATTTAGTCAGCATATGAGAAGCAATTAACACAGCCACAGGAACAGGAGCTAACAGAATACATGTGCACATAATTAGAAGGTCAAGTTATAAATCAACCTGGAAAACATAATCATGACCAGTTCCCAAATGTGAATACCCTGGTTGAGTATTCTGGTTCATGTAGCTTCCGGGATATCCAGCCTGAGGTCCTTGAGTGGCATAATCAAGGGTGTATCCACTCCGAGAAGCCTATTAAGAGGGGGGGAAATCTATTCAAGATACACCAGCAACAATGGAACAAATTATAACAACAGCAATATCGACAAAATCTGCTGCGCATGAGAATGCATTGCCAATACAATAAGAACGCCATCAAGCATATACAAGAATGCAAAATGGATGTAAAAGGCACATGAGAAGGCATTGTCAGTGCATGATTAGGCTACAAATAAAAGAAGCCATTATGAAACTAATACCTAGATAAAATATCAAATATAAACTGTCATGCTTGACAAAAGAGGTAAAGTGATAAAAAAAACCTGTGTAGAAAAATCAGCCATGTTATAAGCGATGTGCGATCCTTGGCTTTTGAAGTCATCACCAAGAAATTCCTGCAACTCATGAATGCTCAAGATTAACAATAAAGAAGCAGAAATAAACAAACAATTCATAAGCATCAAGTACCTGAGACATGCCGCCAATAGAAAGTCCATCACGAAATGTTTGGCTGAGCCCTTGAACTGGCATCTGATAACGATAAATATAGAACATTGAGAACAGAAACCAATGAATGGAAGATATATACAAATAATAGATAAACCTAACCTGTGTCATTAATCCAGTTTGTGATGCTGGAGCCCCAATAGAGGGCTGACTGCTAGGGTTGTCCAATGGAGGGAAGTTAAAAACAGAGCCAATGCCAGTCAAGGGCTGGGAACTTTGTTGATGAGGTAGGTGACCCCCAATAGGACCACCAGCATTACCACGACCAGCCCCAAAACCCCTATTGCCAGGCTGTGGGACCTGTGGAATAGCTCCTACAGGTCCATGAACAGCACCACGAGTTGGAATAGCATATGGCTGAGAATGAGGACCTCCTGGAAATGGTGGTACAGGAACACGAGGCAATGGATAGCCAGCTTGGTGCATGCCAGGTTTAGGATTACCATTTGGTGGACCAAATGGAACATAAGAATGTCCTGGTTTGGAGCATCTAAAAATAAGTACTAATGAAGAAAATGGTAGCTCAAATCAAAAGCACATTATATCTGATTGTAGACACTGCTACTAGTTAAGTATGCTAAAGCACAAAAAATTTGATAGATATACTCAGTGAATATCACGTGTTTTAGTCCTGTCAGTGTCTTAATTTTTTAAAAATATTTTGTTCTGGCCATAACCTCAAAATAATACCTTTACTACGCCCACCTCTCTTGTCAAGTGGGACTGACGAACCAACATAACCAATGTTATCACTGTGAACAATCCCTGGGCCACCCCCATAATAGAGTCTGCTACCATAAATCTGTACATCATTACCAAACACACAAACACATTACACAGAGTATAAAGAAAAGGCATTCCAGTTATTTGTGCGTAAATTCAATAAACCTTTTTTGGCTTTTGAAATTGCACCATACTCTGCTTCAAGTTATTCAGTGGTCCTTCTACAAGGCATTCATGCTCCTAGACATGAAGCAAGAAATAAATAAGAATCAGCTAGCTCCTAGGCAATTAAAAAGGGTCCATCAAACCTGTGTATTATCCCAAAAATGATCCATTCTTCAATCCTTTAACTATCCAATCCTGATACTAATTTTGATAACTACGATCTAAACAAGCACCATTTGAATTTGAATATTGAAAATATGCTAAAGTATTAGTTAAATTACCACATGAAAAATATTCAATCCCGTGTATTAGTTAAATTACCACAAGCAAGAAGAACTGAAGGATGAAACTAGTGGCTAGAGTGAAACCAAATGAAGAGTGAGAGAAGTGCACACAGATGGACAGAGTAAATAATTTGTTTAAAGAAAAGCATGATCTCAGAAGGTTCAATTGGAGAAGAAGACAATCCTCCAAGAGAAGAGAACCTAGTTCTACATGACAGAAAGGAGCAATAAATGAATTTAAACTCACATATCTATCAATTGCATCAATGAGCATAATAGATGAGCACATGAGTCCTCTGGAGTGAATATAAAATATTACCTTCCTCTTTGTAACTTTACAAATCATGAACAAGTGTCAGTACTCATATGCAAATTAACAGTAATACAGGTACAGCACTTCTTAGCATTCACACATGTCATATTGAAGCACACACAACACTAAATTAATAACTGTTTATGCACCATACACAAAAATGTGATGTGAGCATAGCAGGGAGAATGCGTGCAATAACCATTTCATGTGAAAGAAATCTTTAGCTACAACAAAAATACAAAAAAGACAGAAAGAGGCTGAGCTGATTTTGGATCACTTTTCCATTTTCCTTTTCAAAGAAAGACATCTATTTCTTGAAAATTGCTATCAAACACATTTTCAGAAACAATTTTCCTTTTCTTTAAAACAAGGAAATGGAAAACTGGTAAAGGTATTTCAAAGCAAACACATCATAACACACTTAAACAATTAACCACTACAATGCATTCTTTCTGATGGCTAAGAATGAACAGAAAGATAATAGCTCACGTCAGAACTTGAAAAATAAATAACTAGTTAAAAGAAAAGAATATTAAGCAATATTAATCACACAAAATTATAATAGCCAGTGTGACAATACAAAATGATAAATAAAACAGAAAAACATACCTTGTAATGAGTCAACAAACCATTCCAAAGAGGTTGTTTGCTTAGAACCTTGGGATTCCCAAGGATGACAATGCCATAACGAGCCCGAGTTAACGCAACATTTAACCTACGTGGATCATTAAGAAATCCAATACCCTAGAAATACAAGTAAAAAGTAAGTTCCAAATCCTGAAAAATTTTCTACAAAAAAAAAGTTATCAAACTTAAAATAATTTTTACAATTTTATGGTGTCGTCGTAATGCAAACATAGCAACAGCTTTCAGTAAATCACAATAAATTCCTTAGCTTCCATGGTGGTTTCTCTTCAGTTCATTTCTCTATTAGTTTCCATGGTGGTTTCTCTTTAGTTCCTCCTCTACTACTTTCTCTTTGTGTACATCATGTGTTTTCTTTTTTTTAAAAAAAAATTATTAACCTCATATCGCAATCTCTTGCATCTTATCATTGACACACTTTTTCTTTACTTGCTCCTCTCAACTTATTTTTTTCCTTGCCCTAACTAATTTCATTTGGAACAGGAACTCCCCCAACTTCTGTTGCCCCTTCCCAATGTTACCCTTTTTTATGATCTCCACAGTGAATAACTCTGATAAAACATTTCTCTTTTACTTGTAGAGCCTTCCCATCTCAATCTTAAGGTCAAAGTTGAATCAAGGAAATGTACCAAACAAATAAGTGTCACAACCTTGGTCAACTTCCAATCCTTTTTCACAACTTATTTTGTCTTCATTAATCGGTACTTGAATTATGATGATACAGAATCAAATCCCTGCACAACTTCCTATGCCTATGAAAAAAACAACATATAGGGTAAGCTTCACCGTCTTTCAACAGACATACTATTAAAGAGACATCATCATTATTATCATACCATGCAAGTCGAAGTAGGCTAGTTAAAGAGGCATAATTTGCTTATAACAATCAACTTACTCTTGAACTTCTACCATTATCCATACATAGTTTGATGGATTCATACATAACATTTGTCATTGTCTGATGTTGGCAACCTAATGCAGCAATCCACCTCAATTAGGCCATGGCGGAATTTATTCACCATGGGCAGAATTATTTCATTGTAAAAGAAAGAAACCCTTAAATGGCAAATGCAAAAATCTTGCCTCTGACTATGATGGTGGGATCTCAAGAAAAAAAGACTTCGTTGCCTTAAAATGCCAACTGCTTGAAATCCAGGAACATGCATGATGGATGTCTACCACATATGGTTGATTATTGGGACAAGATACAGATTATCCTTCTATAAAGTAAAAGAGGACCATTTGCAATTAATATTGTCATTGAAGACAACAGCAGCTACAATGGAAAATCCGGTATCCTCTTTAAAATGGTCAATCTATATGAATATCCTTTAAAATACATAATCTGAAGGGAATTTATCAACTGTCTCAATAAAGCATGTTATAATACTGAGAGAGAGTCCATTTGTGAAAAGCAGAAAAAGACATGCCTGATGCTCATTGCTTCTCACACAAGACAAAATAATGTAATCCTTCTCTCTGCCTTGAAAGGAATCAACACTAGCAACCTGAAAGACTTAAATTTGACACCAAAACAATAAAAAAAATACAACAGCCTATTTGATTAACTAAGATTGACACCAACCTCAATTTCCTTGTAAAGCTGTTGTCTAAGGGCACCATTCCTGGACATATAATTCACAATATATGCCCGTTGTCCCTCATATGGTGTGATAACTCCTATCTGCATCATTCAGTCAAAGATCAGAGAACAGATAAGACTATTTTTCTAAAGTAATAAATATAATACCTGACTAGGTATGACACCACTTCTAAGGAAGGTAGTGACTATTTTCTCTACATTTGCAGCCTCAGTTCTATTGAGATAAGATGTTCCACTGGCACTAATTTCTTCTTGTCCCATCTAAAAAAAAGAAGAAAAAACAGAGACAAGATTTTAGCATATAGACAAAGATAACAGAATTGGTTTCCTCACAGACAAAATCAAACAAGAGATAAAATTAAACAAGAAATATTACATATATAATACTCATAAATCAGGATTGTATAACAGTACAAGTTAGGCAGGTCATTCACACACATACACACACACACTCACACAGGAAATCTTAGTATACAAATAAAGATAACAGACACTATTGATTTTTCAGAATATACAAAATCAAATAAGAAAAAGTTTTAACTGAATGGATGAACCAAAGTAGATAACTACAGATGAATGATACCTGCACATAGAAGAACATGGGGCGGTTGGGGACAGGCCAAGGAAAATCGATCCCAGTTGATTGCCTCTCATTGATTGTCACTCCATTCTGAAGTGTGCCTTCATAGAAGCTGTTAGAAGGGAATTCAGAGAGGCAAGGGTGCATTCTGTATTGGACCTGCAATTTAATAATAACAATGCAATCACAGGACAAATTTCAAATGACATTTGGTATGAAAAACATTACTTTTCAAACAATGACCCCAAATCCCCTTTTTATTTTTTATTAGTGCTAGATGTAATTTGTAGATTCTCCTAATCTTCAGAAGATAACTCATACAAGTCAAAGATCACAAAAGGAAAATCTGTTGGATATAGATGATGTCATTTGAAATTATTTTCTTTCAAATCACACAAAAGGTAATCTAGCCAAAAAATATCAAATGAAGGGAAATAAAGTTATGCCACGATTTAACTCAAGCGACAAAAAACTTGAAGAAAATTTGATTTCTATGCCATAGAAAACTTCGTGAGAATATCAATTCCCACCAATGCAAGCTTCAGTATATATTAAATACATTTACATAAGTTTTTTGTCTAATCTCCAAGTTGTGTTGTCAAAAGTAATATATAAAACAACCAGGACAGCAAAATTCAATGATTAAATTCACCTACCACTAACACTTCAACTTTCATTTATGAGAATAAAATTTGAACAACCATCAATAGGCATAGTTTGTAAACTACAAGTTCATGGCAAGAAATTTAATTCAAGAAGACCATGAAAATAGCTTTTGATAAAACATCCCCACACAAAAAACACATTGAATAAAGCAAGCAAAACAATTTTCAGCGACAAACAAGAATAGTAGTTCTAAAGCTCCTCAACCAACATAACTTTTAAGTTACTACCCTCGGGTGAATAATGATAAATGAAAAAGGTGCAAATCACCTGTAACCTAAATGGTTTATGTCCAAGAAGAACAAGCCGCTCAAAGAGTGATTGTGCCAACCCAGCACGGGCTGCCTTCTTACACATAATAACTGGACCAAGCTGGCAATGATCTCCAACAAGAATAACCTGTTGTAGTGAGAGAGCAGTTCCTCAGCAAATAAATCACATAAACATCAAGGCATACTAACCAAAGCCTCCAAATTCAGCTACCTGTTTGACGCCTAAAACTAATGGAATAAGACACTCGGGCTCCGTTGCCTGTGTAGATTCATCAATAAGAACCTGAAACGACGTAATAAAACAAGTTAAAATAAGGATGAAGAAGCAAGTATGGAACATAGAAATGAAAGAATGCCAACAACTGAAGGTTACATCATACTGATAGCATCAAGTAGGAACACTGGTGTTTTAATATAGATCTAAATTCTAGCACATTAAAAAAAAATTACCTGGCGGAATCTGAAATTGTCAAGGCGGGGATCTCCAGCTCCAACACATGTACAACAGATAACATCAGCACTTTGCAATATCTCCCTTTCAGTAGCCCGTTTTAGTGCCTTAAATTTTTTTTCATCACTGCTTGATAATTCACCTGTAAAATTACAGAAACACACAATCTCAAGTAAGACACATTGGAAGCATGTAAATAATAATCAGTCTTGCCAAGCAACCATAGCAAACAGAAATCAAGAAGACTAAATTGAGTGAAGAATGAAAAAATTACATCTACCAACCAATAATGCCAAAATTCCTTCAATAAGAAGATTAAACTTCAAAATGAGGAAGCTCTAGAGAAATAAGAGAGAAGGAATTTATAAATTAATATATCCAAGTGATTTGGTGGTTATGTAGAGAAATTACAATCTGGAATGGCAAAATTTCTCTCTCATGAAACATAGCACATTCCAGAAGAGTGTCTTTTAAGACATAATCGTTCTTGGACAATGAATATGTAAGAGTTCAATAGAGAAAATTGCAAAGAAGGAGATGAAGGAAATATTAAAATTAGAAATTCATCACCATAAGAAATTCCATGTTAATGAAATTACTATGTTGTACATGCCTTGTTCATCCTTTAGCAACTGCAGCTTATGAAGTTCACTTTTTTCAGATGTATCAAGGTGTCGGACCTAAGACATTATATTCTACCCATGTTAAGATCAACAGAATCTATGGTGAAAGGAGAAACAAAGAGAATTACACTTCTCAACATACCTGGTAGTGAAGTGTCAGATGCTCAACAGGAGACATGACTGCTTCTCTTGATTTAGCACAAAGCCTGACAACCTAAGTATTTCCAGGAGTATTGATATGATAGATAAATCCCATAACAAAGTTCCTTAATAAACTTACAATTTACATAGAACATGCAAAATACAGGTATCTAACTAGTTTAATTGTGCTACAAATAAAAGATGCAGTGCTCAAGTTTTAATTTCTTAAAAAAAAAACCTTCATCTTTTCCTTCCAAGTAGTAGCACTCTTATGTGGCATCCAATATATGTAAATTTTATATTAGAAGCACTTGGTTTTTATAAACGTCTGAAATGTTCAACCAATACTAATTACTAGTACTCAGTGTTCGAAAAAACACCCTAAGCGGCCGCCTAGGCGCTGTGCGGCGGCAGGCTGCACCGAAAACCAGATAGGCGGGTGACCTAGGCTGCCCAGCCGCCTAGACGGTCCTCGGCAGCCCTCGACGGGCTTCGGCGGGCCTCCGCGCTGCAGGCTTTAAGTTTTATTATGTTTGTAAATCTAATATAGTTGCCTAATTTACTCGTTTGCGTAATTGCGTTTGCGTAAAGAGGCTCTTTGTCTTCTCCCATCGCTACAGTCGTCACTTCCGGTAAATTTTTTCTGTTTTTTTTTGTTTCTATTAATTTTTTTTGTTTTTCTTGATCAATCGTCACCGTCGCACGTCTCCAGCAGCGCCAGGCACGTCGCAGGACGCGTCCACAGCCACCGAAAGCTTCTACAGCCGCCAGAACCGTCGCAGGACGTGTCTGGCAGCATCTTGCAATGTTTCCAACAGCGCCGGAAGCTTGCCGCGACGCTTCCGGCGCCGCTGGAAGCAACACCGGACACGTCTGGCGACGCTTCCGGTGGCGGCAGTGCGTCGCGTGATTTTTAGGTATATAAATCAGATTTATAAATTTTATATATTATTAATTTATATTAATCAGATTTATAAATTTTATATATTATTAATTTATATTAATCAGATTTAAAAATATTAAAATTTAAAAATTTTAATAAATATTATTAATTTATATAAATCAGATTTAAATATATAAAAAATATATATTTTTTTAATAAATATCTAATAAATTTTATTAATTAGATTAAGATATATAAAAATATATTCTCAGACTTGTTAATAATGCTATATTTTGTATCGTATAATTAAATTATATTATGTTATATATAATTTTTTTTAAGTTAACATAATGGCAAACAATCCATCTTCGATAACATCTGTCGCTCAACCTGAATCCGGGATTCTTAGGAGAAAGTCAAATGACATTGGATGGGAGTTTGGGATGTTGATTGATCCTAAGAATCTCGACAAAATTAAATGCAAGTTGTGTGAAAAAACAAGGTCGGGTATATCTGGTACTACATTTTTAGAGTCTAAGGAGTGTGTGTTAATTGCAAGCTGGGTACTACATTTTTAGAGTCTATGGAGTCTTCAGACGAGGCACATACAGCTGAACTTGTTTTTGAGTATGTTGATAAGTGTGTTGAACAAGTAGGAGCTCAGAATATTGTTTAGATAGTAACAGACAATGCCACCAATAATATGGCTGCAGCTAAATTGATGAGAGAAAAGCAACCTGGGATCTTTTGGAGTTCATGTGCAACTCACCGTTAATCTCATGCTTGAAAGTATTGGCAAGCTTCCACGATATAAAAAGGTTATTGAGCAAGCCAAGTCTTTTACCATTTTCATCTATGCTCACCATAAAACTTTGTCATTGATGAGAAGTTTCATGAAGAAGAGAGACATAGTCCAACCAGGAGTTACCAGGTTTGCATCAAATTTCCTCACATTGCAAAGTTTGATTGGAAAAAAGCTAGTTTAAGGGTCATGTTTACAAGTGATATGTGGGAGAAATGTAAATGGTCAAAAACAAAGGGAAATTGGCTTACTCTATAGTGATGAGCATGAGTTTTTGGAATGATGTGACACTTTGTTTGAAAATATTTGCTCCTTTAGTAAGAGTTCTTCGATTGGTAGATGAAGATAGAAAGTCATCGATGGAGTTTCTATATAGGGAGCTTCTTCAAGCTAAAGAAGATATCAAGGTGGCATTGAACAACGTGGAATCAAATTATCAGCCTATCATAGTCATTATTGAGCAAAAATAAAGGGCAGACTTGATACATCATTGCATACCACTGCCTTTTTGTTGAATCCCTATTTTTACTATAAAGATAGTTCTATTGCTCTTTATGAGGAGGTCGCGACGGGAAATTTTAAATGCATGGAAATTTTGCATCCCAATGAGTTAAATCTACAAGATACAATTATTAATAAGGAATTTGCAAAATAGAGAGATAAGACTGGGTTATTTGGAAAAGCATTGGCAGCAAAAGCATGTGAAAAAAATAATGATACATTTGATCCATGTGCGTGGTGGAGTACATACGGTGCTCATACACCCGACATGCTAAAGGTGGCATTGAGGATACTTTCATTAACTACAAGTTCATCTGGGTGTGAAAGAAATTGGAGTACATTTGACGGAGTAAGTTTTAAACTTTCAATCTTTAATTAAAGTAGCAATAATTTTTAAAGTTTATATTCATGTACTAACTATAATATTTACTCTCTTTTTTTTTAGATTCATACAAAGAAAAGAAATAGGTTGGATGTCAACAGGTTGAATAATCTAGTATTTGTCCAATTTAATGATAGATTGTTGAACAAACAAAAAAGAAAAAAAGAAAGGAATATCGATGTCCTTGCAAAAGATGCTTCAAATGCACAAGGTTGGATTGTGGATGGTGGGGAAGATGATGAAGTTGAACTAGGTTCCGGCTCACTTGGCAAATCTGTGCAAAAAAATCGACAAACCGAAAATCGGACCGGAACTGGTAGTTTACCAGTTCTGATTTACCGGTTAACCGATTCCGGTTAACCGGTTTTAACCGGTTTACCGGTTGGTTCCTGGTTTTGGATTTTTTTTACCAGTTTAACCGATAAACTGGTAAAACTGGGAACCGACCGGTTTTCTTTAGGGAATTTTTAGTTGGGTCTTTAATTAATTAGTTTGTAAAAAAAAAACCCAATAACCCACTTCACTAAGTACACTTATCCAAGCCCAATAGGGCCCCATTTGCTCGAATAAGCCGCCATTGAAGCTCATGGCATCCGGCTGCAGCTGCTCGTAGCTCCTCATCGCCATTTCCTGCTCCATTTGTTGCTGGTGGTGGTGGTGATGGTGGCGGATCGAGATGTGCGCCTGCTGCGGCGCTTCGGCAACGGCGAGGCCAAGCTCCATGCCGAAGGACGACAGAGCAGCGGTCTGTAGGAGCATATGCGGGAAGGCGGCGACGACATGGCGCTTGGCCTCGTGGAGCTTGATCTGGACCTGGCGGAGGGCGTGCTGGAGGGAGGTGATGTAGCGGACACAGCCGTAGATGGGGTCGTTCAGCCGGGCGCACAGCCTCGTAGACCAGCGACTCGGCTGCCCGCTCACGCTGCGCCGAGATCAAGTGGCCCAACAGCTTCGCAAGGATGCTGGCGCCGAACACGCGGTGCACGCACGCGAACTTACTCGGCTGGTCCGACGGGAAGTAGGGCGCGAACACGCACCCGGCGCACGGCGACGACCCCGACAACATCGATCGACCGACCTAGCTCGATCCTCCTCTTCCTTATATATTAGTTAGTTACGTTGTAGAGATGAACTTTGGTACTGGAGGATCAGCATCGACTTTCTCGTCGGCACTAGCAAGAAAGCCAGCCAAGAAGATGATAATGATGATGGATGAAAAATTGACTAGAAAAATCTAATTAACTAAATAATTAATTAATAATGGGAGGAGGTGGAGGTTTACTAGTTCTCGGTTGGAACCGGTTAACCGACTAGAACCGGTTCAACCGGAACCGGTAAGATACCGACCGGTTAACCGGTTTTAAATAAATCATGGTAAACCGAAATTAACCAGAACAGATAAACCGGTAAACCGGTTAACCGGCCGGTTGGACAGGCCTAGCAAATGGTTGATGAAGCAAGTGGAGCAGATGAAAATCTACAACCCCGAAGAAGCTCTAGAGTGAGAGAACTTCATG
>JBBMJZ010003519.1:0-11907 GCA_037833815.1 Zingiber zerumbet | reverse complement strand
CGAAAATTTTGTTTACGAATCTTTGCACGAGATCCATGGCTTTGGGTGACTCGGGGTTTCCGCGACGCGAAAAAGCGATTTTCGTGGCCCGAAGAACCCAACATAATCCTCTTTTGACCAAAGTTAAATGTGATTTTTTTTGAAAAGACAATTATGTCCTTATGATGTCTTCAAGATCGACTATTTAATTATTGATTAGTTAGATTGATAGTGTACATAGGGAGAAAAATATACATAAAAGGATAAAAAATATAGAAACATCTAGTGATGGTGCCCCTTTGTAGCTCGCTTGGATCTATGGTTGATGTCGATGCGTCCTCTTTCAACTGAGGGTGGACATTGTCGATGTTATCCTCTTTGACGATCAAGTCAGTAATAAACTGAGATGTGAGACTATCGTGCCTACATAAGAAAGCAAAAGAGTTTGAAGAAGACGAAGAAAATTTGGCTTCGCGTAAGAAAATAAAATTATACATTCACCTATTTTCGCAGAACCTTATATAATCATAAACAGAGGTGAATCTAAAATTTTAAATTTAGGGAGAAGTGAAGAAAATAATTATTATATATTGTATTTGAAACTTACACATCCGGGTGACGAAAATATATATTTTAAACTACTTAATTTAATTTTATTTGTATAATTAAGTATTAATCTTTATATATCATATAATTTATTAATTTTAATTAGTAAATAAATAGTTGTCTAGAATTAATTCATATATCAATAAAGGAAATAGAATTAGACGTATATTATTAATAAATTTAATATAATTTTTTCCTCTTAATTATAAAAAAATATCTAAAAGATAAGGGTATAATTGTCTTTTTAAATTTTTTCACATTTGACTTTGGTCAAAGGGATTAAATGTTATTTTTAAAATATAAAAAGATAAAATGCTACTTGATACAAAATAGAGGTGGTTAAAAGTATTTTTCCTTTATCTTTATTACTTAATCATCCAAATGATTAACCATAATCATTACAATATAAAGTAATTTTTATATAAAAGTATTTAAAATAATCTTAATTAAAATTATTCTACGTTGTAAAAATTTATCATTACAATATAAAGTAATTTTAATATAAAAATATTTAAAATAATCTTAATTAAAATTATTCTACGTTGTAAAAAATTATGATATAATAACTTTTGATAAAAACTACATTGTTTGCCCCCACAACAAGAGTGATTGAGATTTTTTTTAGTAAAATCATAAATCTAAGAATACTAACAATTTAAATAGACATAGACCTGTATGAGTATTTGTAAATTTATTCAGTGGTTGATGAAAATTTTTTATAAGATTGAATCAGCCATCTCTAAAATTAATCGATTCGAAAAACTAGATACTAGAATTATAAAAAAAACACTATAGTGTTTGAATGATTTTAACTAAGTTAAAATATTTTTATCAAATTGGATTAATTTTGATTAATATTAAATTATAAATAATAGAGAAATATTAATCATATTTGAGTAACTTTAATCTTTATTATAATAATTTTAAACAACATTAAAGTAATTTTAACTAACATTAGAGAAGCTCTACCAATATTTAAAAATAAATAAATTAATATTGAAGTAATATTTTGACAAAAGTTAAAAAGGTAACTCATTTTAACAAAAAAAGAAATTATAAAGGCATTTTATATTTGAAAAATATCCTTGTCCAATAAAATTGCTCCAGTGTCGGAGCAATTTTGGTATTTATTTTCACCTCTCATATTTTGAATTTTTTTTTTATAAAAAGAGTATTCAAATTTTAAAAATGGATAAAGTATTTTTGATAATTTTTGACATCTTATCATTTTCTAATCGAGTACTAAAAATTCTATAAATTGTTCAATCTTAATAGATTTTCACATAAAATTAAAACTAAGATCCGATATAATGTGATATATTAGCAAATAACGAGCAAAGATAGATCACTTTTTTCCATCAATTCATGTCAACCAAAGTTATGACATTAACTCAAGTGATGCATTACATTTTGTAAAATAAAAAACTTAAATAATCTATTTATAATCATCATGGAGCATTAATAAAAGCATATAATCATTGTCAATCCAATGAAGGACCTAACAAATGATAAATCACCGAGTCGGCAAGTGTCAATATTGTCGCGAAAGAATGACAATCTTAACTAACCTAATTTAACACATGATTTAAAAAGATGAGCAACACATCATCGACTCACACATTTAAAATTCCAACTAACTCGATTTGTACATCCTCTAGAAGCGACTATGCATCGAATCAAATTGGTAGTCGGTCATATCTAGCCTTAATTGTGTTTAGATATATGCAATTCACATCACATGGATGGTAAGCTAAAGAATTAATTGTTATATTTAATGTTCATTTCGAAGCCTTCAATATTGATTTTACTTTGGACCCACCTCAATTATCACTAATTGGCCTAATTATCCTTGATTAAGTGAGAGTTCATGTTATCATTGTGGATATAAATATTGGCCACAGAGTGCCCAATTAGTATAGTAGATTTGTTAAAAAAAAGTGCATAGATTAAACTTGACAAACGTATATCTTGGTGAAAAGCTCTTTTCACTAGTTAATCATTTGACAGTAAACTATAAATTAACCAATAATTTATCTTTTTATACCCAACTTAAGGAAGAATTATGAGAGAAGTCTTTATCTACCATTTTCCACCTTTGTTGATATAAAAATTAAATATAATTTGTTATGAATTATTTTTCTTTTAAAAATATTAACTAAAGTATAGTAATTTCACGTATATGAATAATTTTATTATATGTAAATTAATAATAAAAATGATGATTTAGAATGTGTGTAATTAAAATCTAAACCCACGCTTACACCGGGCGTTAATATTTGTAAGTAACTTGTGGGACCGAGATGTTGGCGTTCACGTAAGGGAATCGTGTGTGATTAGCTCGTGGGATTTGTTTTATAAGGACCACGCGGCGGCTCTTCTTCGCCTCCTCGTCGAGAAGAAACGCCGCGTCGCATCGCATCGCCACCGACTTCTGCTCCGCTGTCTCCGCCGATTTCGGTTCCAGTCAATCTCTTCTTCTCTTCACCGCCATTCCTTGCATCTGCTCTGTTTTCTATTCGGTTTTGTTCGAATTGGTTGAGGTCCTGTTTCAATCTGTTAACTTTCTGTTGTTGGCGGCGCATCGATGGAGCATAGTTGGAGGGGTGATGTAATATCATAAAATTAAACAAAAGAGAGAGAGAGAGAGAGATCTTTTCTCGTTCTCGTACTTATTTCGTGTCCCCGTTGATTCGTGTGGGATTTGTAGTTTCACTCCTCGTTTCATCGATCGAGTTAGATAACGAGCGGTGTTGAAGGGGCCAAAAATGGTGATTAACTGGCGTAGGCGCTCCAATATGCAATCTTTCCTCAGTTGCACGACGCCGAGGGTCCCCGTTTGCCCCCTCCCAAAGGTGATTGCTTTGCCTCTTTGTAGTGATAATCTCGCCCTTTAGGTTTCGTTGTTGCCTTAGATTGTTAATTTCTTTCCTTAAAATTTGAACCTTTGTTATGCTTCGCTTAATGCAAGATTTCTATCCGTTTAGCACTATCTCAACTGATATCTTATGGAATATATAGTGGATTGTTGTAGTTTTTTTCATTGAACACTTTATACAAACATCTCAGAGAATGTGTTATTGAAGGTCTGGTAAAGTAGATACAGAAATGAGTTTTTATGGAGTGAATTTTATTTTATAGTAGTTGTAAATATATTTTTTAGAAACAGAAGCCATGCTAAATTTATGTTCATTCAATATTTCTTTTTGTTTGGAGATTTTGTATGGAAAACCATGTTTCAGTTTATAGGGACTCATATAGATATATTCCTTCATTTTGAGGATCAAAAGATGCGTGCAAATGGGTGGATAACAATTTGAATTGGTGAACAAAGTGATATACTCACTTTTTGTTTTCTTTTCTGTTAACTGTCTCAACCAAGTGATGTATTGTGTGTTTGAGGCAATGCTCATACCTTTTTGACATGGCACATTTCGTGTGAAGGACGTTGGTATAACCCACTTCTGTTTGGCATAGACCAAAAATTGTTCTAAATGCTTCAACAACTCGTGCATGAGTTCACGTGTACACAATATCTCTTGGCACGGAGTGCTTGAAACTTATTGACTAAGTTGAAATGCTTTCCTAGGTTACATTTGTGCTCCTGAGTCCTGTCTCATACTCCTTTTTTTTTCTGCTTTGATATATCACCAACTCACCTTTCTTTTCTCACTGTGGGTTATATGTTTTATATCTCACATCAAGCTCTAATGGTTACAGACAAATTCTCAGCCAATCTTACAACGCAAGGTTGAGTATTTTAATCTTGGAGATCTTTGGGATCAGTATAGAGAGTGGAGTGCATATGGGATTGGAGTCCCAATCATTCTTGATAATCGTGATAGTGTAGTTCAATACTATGTTCCGTACCTCTCTGCGATCCAAATTTACACTAGCAAATCCCATTCTCTCACGAGGTGCGTGTAACTAAGACATAATCTGTATTTGTTGCTTCAAATGACTTCTTTCAAAATCATACAAATGTGATTTGTTTTACACCTTTGTACAGGTGTATGTTGGAAGATAGTGAAAAGGAATCATTCAGTGACGACAATGAGAGTGAGAAATTGTCTCGATCATCGGATGTTTCAGATGATTCTCTGTTTGACCAGGACGTTTCGTGGTCAGCGAGACATCTTTTAGGGCAATTGTACTTGCAGTATATAGAATATGGTTCTCCTTATGGAAGGATACCTCTCTTTGATAAGGTATAAAGCACGTCCAATGTGCTCTCTTGACCGGCTCTAGTTTGTCAAAAATAGACACTAAATTAGGTTCACAAGTCCTAGTTTTCTTTTTCTTTATTCATAATTAGTTGTTAAATTTGGTGAACAGGTAAATGAACTATCACAAAACTATCCTTGTTTGACATCGTTCAAGAGTGTGGACATCTCACCAGCTAGCTGGATTTCGGTTGCCTGGTAATTCCACGCCTCTCTTTCATCTCATTATTCTGTTACTTAGCAATGCTACACCTCTATTTCATGTCATTATTATAGAGAAAAACTGAGTTACTAAGAGGTTTCTTGCCAATCTAAGGAATGTAATACAAATCAGTCATGGTTTCCTTCTAGCAAAAGGAATAATGGTAGCACAACGTGCAATTAGGCCTACGGACATAATTTATACGTTGAGAACACGCGGCTATTCATAGATTTCTAGAGATCGATTCATTGTTGTATAATGGTGTTTTTGGTTCATTAATTCTGACCAATTTGTTTCCTTATCAGGTATCCAATTTACCACATTCCATCTTGCAGAAATGTGAAGGAATTGTCTACTTGCTTTCTAACTTATCATACAATCTCCGCATCCTTCCAAGGTATGGGCGATCCTTTGTTAGTTTATGGACAAGTTATGGATGACAATGCTTTGCCCATTGATCGATGCAAGAAACCACAACAAAGTCATGTTGCGACAACACCTAGCAATTAATGCTTTTCTTTTTGTTTCTTAAAAGTCATAACTTTTTTTTCTTTGTTACATTCATAGATTAAATGCTGATAAACCACATCATTTACATGTTTTCGTCCATGTGATTTCTGCAGAAAACAACTATGTGCCAGAGGAAGTTGCCAATGACTCATGTTCCACAAACGCAGGTGACGTGATGGAGAAAAAGAGCAGCAACAACTGTGTTTCACTTTCTCCCTTTGGTCTCGCCACATACAAACTGCAGGGCGGCCTGTGGATAAACCCTGAAACGCCAGACAGTGACGTGATGAGCTCCCTCTACAGTGCAGCATACTCTTGGCTGAAGCAGTTAGGAGTCGAACACCATGACTTCGACTTCTTCACTACTCACTAAATGGAAAATAACATCCACGTTTCCTTGTGTGCTTCTTCCTCTAGCAACCATGAACCTGCTGAAGTAGAGTTCTGAATAACACCGAAGAGCAAATCTTTTTCTCCAAACTAATAAGATGGTGTGCAACTGCAACAAGTGTTTCGATCGACTAACTCGATGATAGGGCTAATAATAAGTGATTCTGAAACTCTTGTGAGTGGTTTGCCATGAGTTTTGTATCTGAGTGACTTGTACCGGGGCATGGTGATAGTTCTCACTTTCGAGTTTCATTGTAGTCCCAGCTTTCTGTAACAAATAGCCTTCAAATGTAACCATGATACTTGCCTATTACGGGCAGTGTAAGATGGTGAATTATCGCCGGTTGGTCGTATGACCTTATCGTTTTGCTGGATATCGACGATCAGAATTATGCCGGAGATGCTTGAACAGATGGTATGATACTTCTCACAGGGAGTCAATATAATTGTTAATAAAAATTAAACCACACAAAGCACACAAACACCTTAAAAGCAAAGTTCAATTACACAATTTTCTTTTGCACCTCATGCACCAAAGCAGCTGAAAGTACTCTTCTTTGGAGTTTGTCCTATCGCACGAAACTTAGCAGCGGCTTCTTCGGCTTTCAGGACCTCCTCCCCGTGCTTCGCATCCACCATTGCTCGCTTCTCATCAGCTGTTTTATGTACCATTGCTATCTTGTTTCTAACTTTCTCCGCATACTCGGCCTTTTTTTTCTCATAACCTTCCTGTTTGTAGAGTCCAAATCGATTAAGACACACAACCAAAACTCTTTTTGGATTGTGATCAATGTTTTCAAGCACAAGAAGGATAACAAGTGTGAGGACATGTAGTAGGAAATCTATGTTGCAATCTTAGAACCAACAATTATGGAGTTTCAGCTTGTTCGAAATCACATTGTTGTACGTCTCTAAGTTTCGAGCATTGTTCAAGGTCAATCAGCATAAGTTTGAATCCATATTCCATGGACATTAAACTCATTGTCGGGTTCCCCATATCTAGCTTGATAGATCCATCATCCATGAATCAAGTGTCAATTTCTCAAGCACAAAGTGTTATGAAGTTTAAAAGACATTGTAGGGTGCATTTGAAATTTTTTTTTGGTGTTCAAGGAGTGTTAAAAGCAAAATTTTTCATTGTTCTCTATCAATGTTGACAAATGAGCTTAGAGAGTATTAAGAGGCCTTTTGCGCAAGTTATGTCATAGATTTTCCCTTATTGGAAGGATTCTTAAAACAAACCATATTAAATTCCTTTATACAGGTTGTTTTATTCTACAAGGAAGATATAATCTTATCATGTGACATTGAGATAGAGATTTCTCTATCTTTTAGATGTCTCAAATGATTAGGTGCTAGTAAAACTTCGGTTCAACTTAAATAACGTACGCACCGATTTAGTTATTTTGATTTAATAGGTTTGATTTCAATTTTAAAATTTCAAAATTAGTTTAATCGATTAAATTAATTTTTTATTAAATAAAAAATATTAAGATTTATTTTAATTTTTTATTAAACCAATTAATTTGGTTAATTTTGTATCTGTTTGGCATGTTTGGTTTTAATGACAAAATTTAATCGATTTAATTAGTCCAAAAAAAAAAAAGTTTCACTAGTTCAATTTAAAAATGCTCAACCCTACAAATGACTGAATTAGGATCTACACGCGCATGTTTTAAGTTGACAAATGCTAACAAGTTCAATTTTCAAAAGGTACTTACGAGGATCCTAACACACTTAAGAAAGAAAGTCATACCTCAACCTTCTTCAGGTCAGCTTCTAGACCTGCCTTCTTGGAGTTCTCCCACACCGCGATAGCCTTCTTCTTCTTCTGAGCTCTATCATCGAACAATTAGGACTTTACCGCTTTCGGTAGAGTTTAAACTCAACATCAATAAACAGAAAGGTGTTCCAAACAAAATCATACTTTTCAAAGGAGAAACACCAGCAACAACATATTCTTACTTGTTATCTGCTTTTGATTTTTCTCCTTCTTCCCATGCCCTGATAAACGATAACTTCTTTTCATGCTCAACCTGTGCCAGAGCAGAATCTTCGCAGGCCGCCGCCGCCGCCACCACAACAATAACAACAATAACAATAAGCTTTTTCTTAACACAACTAGAAAAAACTTATCAGAATAGTTTTTTTTTTATCCTCACCTCTTTCAGTTGACTTTCTTGAGCTCTTCTCGTTGGAAAAGGAACCTGAATTTCACAACAAAAAGGACAAGTAAAAAGGAAAAAACTCTAAACATCAGTTGAGCTTAGGACAAATGCTTATATATATTTTGGAAAAAAAATAGTTATTTTTCATATTGAGAGCTCTAAAATAGAAGAGTTCAATAATAATAATTACTCAAAAAAAGAATTGTTCTTACTGGAATCCTCCACCTTGACTACTGCCATTTGCTCAGCTTCCTCTCCCATTTCTTGTTTTTCTGTGTGTGACAGTGCAAGGAGAGTCCTCTTTTAGTCTGTTAAATAGCTGCCATGCATGGTCTCACTCCTTTGCCAAAAAGTATTCTTTATCAAGGAAATAATAATAAAAAAGAATCTGATTTCAGTTGGTCTTAGCTAAGAGGTGCTTCTAGACATGTGAGATTATTCCGCAATCATTAAGGTAGGGGCGAAGAGATTAAACTTTTCCTAATAGTGTCGTTATGAGGATTCAAAACCTCGCGTGTAATTGGTAGAAGTTCTTTGTATCTAGCTAATTCGTGTATTGCTATACCAAGTAAGTGTGTGATAACTTCATTTTGTGTCTCAAGAGTTTAGTTTAGAGTTTTCTATCTAGCATTTTTGTTTTAGTGCTTGGATTTAGTCTACCTTTTTTCTAGAGTTTTTAAACTTCGAACACTTTAACTATTTAACTTGCTGGCAGAGATTATTAAGTTCAACTATATGTTGGTAATGTAACACATGTTGTTAAACATAAATGAACTTAGTTTACGTCCATAAAGAGAATTCAAATCTATATAAATTTAGAGAGAATAGGGCAATTGGTGTCTACATTTTGCACCGAAGCTCTCTCAAATTATCTTGGAGTTAGAACCTACGAAAAAAACAATGAAGATCACTTCTCAAACACTAAAATTTCTTCTCGAAAGAAAAATTATTTTGACTAATTTAAGTTAATTTAATTTCAATAGCTCTAAGAGGACTAGCCTTAGCCTTTAGCAAAGACAAATAATAATAATAATCTCTTTTTCCACCTCTAAATTTGCATTAAAAACAAATTTTAAAAATAAGATATCCTCTTGAGAACAATCAACATCATGTCCTCATTTTAATAATTAAAATTTAAAAAATATATATACTATATTTTTAATAAAATCAATTAATTAATATGGAATAATTAATTGATTTTAATGATAGTAGTTGTAAAATTTGAAGAAAGAACTTCAAAGATTTTATTTTATTTTTTTAAATAAAAGACATAGATTAAATGGATAAAATGAAATTTAGCATTTATTTATGATATGGGGTGTTAAAAGTAGATCCCAAGCTTGTGTGAAAGGTTCAAGTCAAGGTGAGATTATAGTCCAAGTCAACAAGGAGAGATGATAGTCAAAAAATCACTCTTGAAAGAGGTCTATCCTCTAGCCCAGTACTTAAGTATCTTAATTCAGAGGCAGTCAATCTAAAGGTCGGTCGTGCTTAAAGGACAGAGGCACTGTAACACTTTGTGTATTGGACCGCTCATTATTCATGCCCTGGTCGGCCCAAAAAACGGTCAGGGGAATACTTGGTCGGGCCTCAATCATCCAACATTTTATTTGAGGTACAATCGCATATATGATCCCACAAATATGCGGGTCTTCTTGTTCATTCTCCTGCCCTCCTATGTATGGTCGGTCGAGTTAAGGGTGTTGTATTTTTGAGAGCATGAAACAAAACGAAATCAAAGTGGTAATCACTCATAGTGATCTCCCGAAGAAATCGCAAATGAAGACGCTGATTAACAAAAACGTCGCCGCTGTCAGACGCACGATCACGGGCAACCGGAAAGCGCTTCAAGGTTCACGAGTCAAATCCCAGCCTCTGGACGTTCTCCTTTGCTCGACTAAATTACCGTCACCTCACCCTTATGCTTCTGCCCTCTCTGATCACCATTCAAACTCTCTGCTCCATTCCCTTCTCATGGCTTGGACGCACCTTTAATAAGAAGGTCGAGGAAGACGAAGGGGAAAGGACGCTCCTTCGTCTCCTTTGTATTTACAGCAAAGAGGCGTTTACAGCAACGAAAGAAACGAACCTCTTCGTCTCCTGTAACGCCCAACAGTGGAGGGGTGGAGCACCACCGGAGACGGCTTGCAATGGGGAGTTCTCTTCGATTTTGGGCCGGGCCTCAGCATTGAGACCGTGGTACTGTGCAGTGTCCACTGTAGCAAAGCGACAAGTTACCCTTATTATACCTGTAATATACCAATCTTTTTGTAGCATATAATATACCAATCTTGTAGATAGTATGCGTATCTATACTTTCTATCAATTTGTCTGTCTGTGTCTATCTGTTATAGGAAAAGTTAACTCATTTATGTCCCTATGTCTTTCAGTGCAATCATATCTGCCATAAAGAAGATGTACGTATAAGTTCTGTAAATGAATATTATAGTACAATATATAAACTTTTCGAGAAATTTGATTACTATTTTAAGGTTGTGTTTGTCACATCCTATAGAAGGTCTCTATAGGATTAAACAAATTACAGAGGTAGTCTTCTTGCCCTTTCGACGACTACACGCGCCGGCGAGACTGCGGTGGCTACTCAAATCATCCATGAAGAGAGAAGGCGCGGCGGCATTGTGTGGTGGGGCAATCACGACCACCGAATTTCTATTTATAGCATAATATTTTGACCACAATTAACGTGAATTCCGACCATAACGGAAAAAGCAGTTTTACCATATCTGATTTTTTTATGTTATTCTAATTTTACAATACAATATAAACATAATAAAGCAATCTTATTATAATGGGATAGATATATGGAAACCCAGAATGCTACGTGTTGGATTTTCATTTATCATATATATTAATGACATATTGTAATTTCCACTAGCTGAATCAATTGTGGCATCCTAGTGCCTCCGCCAATTCATCCCAGGACCAATAAGAAGAAGGTAAATCACGGACGGCTACTAGCCTTTGGAATAGTGACTAGCACATAAGGGAGGCATTTACCTCGGCTATGCTGAGATTCAAACCCCAGACCTCATTGTGGCAACACCTTATGCGCTAGCCACTAGACGACCTTCCCGAGGGGACTCCACTAGCTGAATCAAATTGCATATGATACGGGAGGTAATTAAACAGTGAGCATAATTAAAGTGGTGGTCAAAGTTAATAAAGAGTTGTTCTTCAATTCTAAATAGTTTCTGACTTCGCGTGGTGTTCGACTCTAGACCGTCTTTAATTTCATGTGGTCTCTGACTCTAGATCATCTCTGACTATATATGGTCTATGACTCTAGACAACCCCTGACTCCGTGTGGTCTCCAACTCCAGCCCCCCCTCCCCCCCACTCTGTATGGTCTTCGGGTGATCTCCGGCTTCATACTGCTTTCGACTCCATGTTTTCCAGATCTAGACTGGTATACTCAACTTTTGACAGATAAGACATTGAGTCGTTACGTTGCTCATGGAAGATACGAAGAACGTAGCTATTTTTCTCTAAAGAATGTGGGAAGCACAATAGTTTAATTAGCCCTGAAGTGGTGGGCAATGTAGCCCCGAACCAAACGGTTTTACAAAATTATATAGGTATAAAAATTCTTTAACTTCCCATATATCTTTCTGACAACAAATCCCTTGATTCTTGAGCTACAAACAAAATTAATCCTATTCCCATATATCCATTGGAGTAATATGTAAGCAATAAAAATGAAATAAATTACTACTTATAATGTAAAGATATTGCGGTAATTATTTTACATAAAATAACTTGGAGTTTCAAAATTTTGGTATATCATAAAGCTATTAATATATATGGATTTGAT
>JBBMJZ010003509.1:0-11908 GCA_037833815.1 Zingiber zerumbet | reverse complement strand
CAGCTAGTAAGGTGCTTGTAGCTTGCAAATGAGGTCGTGGGGTTGAAGGTCACCAGTTGTATACGGGGATAAAACTCTGGTCTACTGTGCCAAAAATTCCTTCGACCCCCGTCATCTTTTCTGCCCAGCATTAATCGTGATTTACTCCTTCTGAAATCCTATAGGACCTGACCCAGGGGACTGCTAAGATGACGGTTCCATCTTTTTACAGCCGAGCTACTTAATCGTTGTCGATTTTCTTTTCCTCTTCCTTCCTGGGATTTTATTTCTCTCCTATTCTTTTCTCTTCCTTCATGCAAAAGATGTTATTTCGATAGGGATTCCTTTCTCTCCTCTATCCGCACCTCGAAGTAAACATAGCATTGGTGGTCGCTTTGACAAATGCAAATGCAGCTTTTGACCGATGCTACTTCAAGATATAAACTATATTTTTCAACCAGTTAAAAAATTAACTAAAAATAATTCAATTGAACTTAATAATTGAGATTTACATACCATTAGAAATAACTCCAGTATTAAAATTAGATTTGAATAATAATTTAATTAAACTATTTACTTCAATATGTTGTTCATCAGAATCCCTACCATTTTTATATTAACAATTACAAATTATCTATCAACAAATATATTTAATTTTTAAATTAAATAATATAAATAATCAGATGCGGTTCTCATATATGATATAGCCGATAATCCAATCTTAGACCAGGTTAATCTTGAACGTGCACCGCGAGGCATCCTATTGCACTTTCCTAGAAAAAGGCCTTTAAAAGCACGCCGTTCGCGTTTCGTCCTTATTCGGCTAGGGTTTGCATTCTCTTCGATCCGGTTCCTGGTAGGGTTTCAGCCTTTTGCTATTGCTTCTTTGTGTTGCTGATCGAGAGCCGAATGATTTTTTTTACTGATCGTCGGGGATTTGTTGTTTCTCTGTAGATTTTGTGAAAGAGGGATCTGTAGCGGTGATGTCAGCGAAGGAAGAGAACCGGATCTTTGTGGGTGGCTTGTCGAGGGATACCTCGGAGCGGCGGCTGGAGGCGGAGTTCAGCCGGTTTGGAAAGGTCATCGAGGCTAAAGTATAAATCGTTTCCTCGTTTTTTTTTTCGTTTCGGCAAATTAAATTAGGGTTTTCTTTCCTATGACTTGTCTGATTCGATCTTCATCCAACAAGCAAGATGACTTATTTTTCTTCAGGGTTTGACAAGGTTTCTATTGCATGTTAAAAATGTCAATTTGTTTTCCGAATGAATATGATCATTGTGAAATGAACGGTAAAGATTGTGTTCTCAATCGGATTTTTCTGAGTTAAGAAAAGCAACAGTCATCTAATTTTGTTGCATCAGTTCTAAACAAGCAACATAAATACTTGTTTCGTACTGTGTCGGCAACTATTTTACTCATTGATTCTCTACATTTGTTTTTTTGTCTGTGCAACTGACTCTTACATTTTTTATGTCTCTTATCATTGAAAATTTATCTGACATGATAAGATGTCTTGGCTGCTGGGCTTGACGTGATTACAATCCTACTTCGTCCTTAGGTGAACGTGCAAGATAACCATCGATCTTAGTTTGTCATGCGTGGTGGCATGAGGATAAGTTTGTTTGTTTCTATCTCGGTAAATGACTTATCTATAGATAATCTCCTGGTTTAAATCTCTCAGCAGGAGCCTGCTCTTTGTTTTCTGGCTGATGTGGTGCTTTCACAGTTGGATTATGAAAACTTGCACATTCAACTCTCCAGTCAACTCAGAGACCTCATGGGTTATATTATCTGACTACTGTTTATCAGCCTCAATGTTATGAACTAGTGTCAGAGAGAAATCAAGATTGAGTTGCATGGTTAATGTTCAATAGACTGTTCCAGACCATAAGGCTTTAACTTTTATGCAGTGGATTGTCTGGCTGATGGGAAAAGGCTTCTCAGGTGATGGATTTTAGTGAGAGTGTTCACCCAAGCAAACACTTTGAGACTAAAAGAGAAGAATGCCATACTAATACCATTTGAGTTATTGGCATCCCATGTCATGCACCATGAGTGAATGCTGGCTTGAATCAAATGCTTGATTCTTGATTTAACTTGTCTGCTTATTAGTTTAGGGTAAAATTCATTTTTCTGCTCTTCAACGTTTCTGCTGAGAAATCCATGGGAAGCAGATCACAACACCTATCTTCTAGTCAGTGGATTGCCTTGCTGACAATAAAAGGCTTCTAGAGGTGTGATTTTTAGTTTAATATTCACCTAAGCAAACACTTTGAGATTAAATGAGAATGATACCATATTGATCATTGAGTTGTACACCCAATGTTCTACACATATGGGAATGTTGACTTGACTCAAGTTCTTGATCCATGATTTGAGTTGTCTAGGTAAAGTTCATTTTTCTGCTCTTCACTGTGTCTGCTGAGAAATCCACTGGAAGTGCGTTCTATTGTTGATTTTGAATCGACTCTTTTAGCTTCTCTGAGGGATGCTTGAAAGATCTTTAACAGACTCATCAATTCAATTCAGAATAAACTTTCCCAGGGCTTCTGGCTCATCAAACTCTGTGTTAAGTGAGTTGCAGATTTCACACGTTATCACCTCTTCAGTAAGCAGAAGGATTGCAACCACTTCTTGCATGTTACCGCCTTTGTTTAAAATTTTTCGTGTCAATATTTGAGGTTTTAGAGTGTTACTCTAAATGGAGACGATTTTCTAGAAGGATGCATAGGCAAGTGAGAATGGACATTACTTCAAAGGTGAAAATTGTGCTTGGGTGCAAACCATTAAGCAGAAATGAGTGTCACTGTAGCTGGAAAATGTGTAGAAAGCGGAAGGAAATCTTTTTAATAGGGCATTTCTTTCTGAACAAATTGGATCATTTCAGCAACTTGACTTTGATAGAGAACAACAAAGTAACCAACAGTAACATCAAAACCAGCAGAAGGTCCCTAATTGACAGTTGCTGAATTGTAAATTTTTTCAGAAAAATAATCTGCTGCCTTTTCTTGCAATTTTACTCTTGAATCTCAGGCTATTATATCGTCATTACCCAATCAGGGAAAACTATTGCTCCATACCGTCCTATCTTGATTTCCTGATCTTCTGCATCAAATTGCGCTTTTTATAAGATCTCCATCCAGTTCTTTTGAAAGTTGGCCTTTCAACTGCCTTTTTCTTAAAGCAAAATATGTGGTTAATTTTGTTTAGGTTTGTCACCAGATACAAGTAGTTAGATGCTTACTTTAAATTTCTTAAAATTATGTTCATAGGAACCAGTAATGAATGATACGGGATATCAGAGTGATAGTACTAGCATTAGTGTTATCATGTTGCTTGCTGCTCCTTTGACTATTGGTGTGTGTTTCGGGGATCCTTGGATGCAAAAGTTGTTTTTGGATTTATATTGTCGCTCGAGTTATCTCAATTCAAGCTTCTTCCTAGTCTCTTCAGAGTTCTTAATGTAGTTCTGGAACTGGCCAACTCTTCATGCTCTAGATTTATTGATTCTCATCAACTGCTCACTTGGCTGTTGTCTTTGAGCTTAAGATTTTGACTGTTGTGCAATCTGCATATTTGAATCAGATGAGATTTTTGTGGCAATTTAGTTGTGGTAGTTGTTGCAGTGTTTTGTTTTATTCACTGTCTAGGAAAATCTGATTTGAAGGTGGTATTGAAGAGTTGCATATTTTGTTCTTAAGGAAACACCAACTTAAGATTGAAACAGTACAAGAGTCCAAGCATAAACTCATTGCTTACATCATCTGATCCATCAAAGTCATCAAACTGTTTATTGTGCTTTGTTGAGCCTGTTTCATTGGGTTGCATTGCCCTGAAAGTGAGCATTGTTACTGGTTGTAAGATGAAGAGTCAGCAAGGTTTTGTATTATCAGATGTCTATATTGGATGGTAAAACCGTCATACGTGGGTTTTTCTTTAATCACAATAGGCTGTGGGTTCTTTCACACACAAACAAAAATGCAGTGAAATGAATGAATATATCACATTGTTTCTTGACAAATGAGGTGATTGATCTTCATCAGTATCACTTCATTATCAGGTAAATTGTGTTAGCAAATACATTGAATTTAAACACGGATAATCTCTATTAAATTAACTTTTTTTTGTTATGCATATTTGCATGCCAAATGTCCTTGTATAAACTTCATTTCCATCAACTTATGCAGTTCTCCATGTAATAGATGATTATGTATGTCTTTTCATGCGTGCTATATTTTAGGGGAAAAGCTGAAATGTTTCTTTATAAATTTCGTTGCATATTCTCCTTTATCATTCTACACACAAATCAAGCCATTACCTATATTAATTATCCTTACCAGTATCATTACTGTTAATACTATCAATACTCTTATCCATACCAGGGAAGTTTGGTATTAATATTGTTACCAACAGTAATACAAATAGAGTGACCATTTCAGGTAACATTAACAATAGTACAATGAAAATTCCTCCAGTCTCTATGATTATCAATTTCCTTACCCATGCCACTTTTCTTTTGCCATTTTGTGGTTTTATTACTCCTTTTCCCCATCCTTCATCCCTCCCATTTTTTTTTTCTATTATACAAGTTACAGTTTCTTTTTTTTTATCTAGTTATATTTATATTCTCATCACATCTTAACAATATTTCATTTTTTTTAATATTGAAATTAGCCCATGGGATCTATTGGATGCAGGGAGCATGATTAATTAAACTTGAAAATATTTATATTTTCATGCATTTTTTTCACATTTTTTGATAATTTCATAATTAATAGTTAAGCTGATTTTGCTACATTTGTATGTTTTTTGGAATTTCCTTTTGAGCACATAAGTGCAGTCACATGGATAACTGGTGTTTTTAGACTGTCTCTTCTATTTTGACCAAAATAATCTACTGGGTAAAAAGACAATAAATTCCTATTAATAAATTTAAATGTTATTTCTTGTTGTCTCTCTGCGTCCCTGCTCATATGGTTCTTATATTGGCTGTTGCTGCAATTTCATTTTTGTCTTTTGAATTAAAATTGGAAATGAGGAATTTAGTAGCTATAGGACCATCACATTTTGTTATGTTCATTTAAGCATTATGCCTCATTATATTGTTTCTTCATGTGGTTATTTTCCTAGTGTCATACATGATTTTGACAGCAGTACATATTTTGAGATTTTTTTTGTGTTTGTGGAATTTAAGCTAGATATTACATTACTTGTCTGACCATATGTAGGGTAACTAGTTTGAATAGCAGTATCTATTGCTTAGTAGTCTTCTCATTTGTAGGTTATGGTTGAGAGAGATACTGGCCGCTCTCGTGGGTTTGGATTTGTGACATTTTCTGATGCACGTGCAGCTGAGGTCTCTATTAGCCAGATGCATGAATGCGAGCTGGATGGACGTGTCATTTCAGTGAACAAGGCTGAGCCTAAAATGAACACAGATAACACTCGCTATGATGGTGGTGGGCACAAGTCCTATGGTAGGGGAGGCTATCATGGTGTTGATGGACCTCCACCTGCAGGGCGTTCTGATGAATGCTTTAAGTGCGGCCGTCTTGGACACTGGGCACGTGAGTGCCCATCTGCTGGAGGAGGTAATGATGGTCGATTTTCCTCTCGCTCCAAATATGGAGGTGATGGGCGAGGGGGGCATGATCACAATGATCGTTTCATTGATGATCGCTATGATGGTGGCTACTATGGTGACCGGGACCATATAGACAGCAGGGACAGCCGTTATGGTGGTGGTCGTGAACGATATGGGCCTCCTGGTGATCACTTTTCAGGTGGTAGATATAGAGGTGGACCAGAGAATTACCCACATAATGGATACAGCAGGGAGAGAAGCTATGAGAGGGATGGGCCCCATGTTGGTAGCTATGATAGAGATGTGGCGCCAAGAGGTGGCAGCGGCTATGATAGAGATGGATCACGTGGTGGTGGAAGCGACAGATATGTGTCTGGTGGACCTGCTCGCTACGGTGGTGGAAGTTTCAGGGAAAGGTCAGGGCCTTATGATCGTCCAGGTAGGGGTGGACGTCCATCATCCTACGATGTTCGCTATTAATGCTCCTGGTGGTTTACTAAGTAAATCAGGGTGGCATGTGAAACAATGCAGTTGCTTTGTTCAAGACTGAGAGACATGTAAACTCCTCTCATTAGGACACTGGAATCTGTCTTTGCAAACTGTTGTTTATGGATGTTTGTGCTTCATCTGCACTAGTTGTAGCCAGCAGTGTCTTTTAATATGATTTCTATCTGGATCTTACTCTTTTCAGTGCAGACTCCATCCTTGAGTTCTCAGGTTTCAGTTTCTTCAGTACAGAATGTTTGTTAGTTGTGATCAAGTTAAGCTGAACTGATAGAATGTGATGCCTATCTTCATCCTTCTGAAATGCTATTGCAATTTGTTTCGACTGATTTTAAAGTTTCTCTTCACTTTTGATCAGGACAGTCTTCGAGTGATGTAAGTTTAGTGGCTATCTAAGAGGCTATTAGTTCAAATACCCTTGCTGCTGATCAATGCTGAGAATGAATTAGATACCAGATTATGGTTTTTAATCCAGATTGGTATATTGATGCCTGACAGTACAGATATGCTGCTAATTAATACTTTGTAAACATGTCTGATGCTGTGCTTTGTCTCAGGCAGCTGTACATGAGAAATGAGAAGAGCCACTCATGCTTCTTTTCATTCATTGTTCAGTGGTTTTAAGGTGTTTCAGTTGTCTGTTTGTTATCGACATTTTTCAGACAAATGAAAGGATTAAAGTGAGCTCCATCGTTACTAGTTTTGCTCATGGCAGGATTGCCATTCGGGTTATATGATGTTGCATCGATGGGACTCCTGAGCTTTGTTTTGTGAGCTCGATGGAATTTAATGGCCATGTAGTCTCTGACAAGATTCACCCAATTGATTTCAAATAGGTGAGACTAAAGCGCTTAATGGTTTTGATTCCGCTGAGTATTAGGATTAGAGAGCATTTACAATTAACTGGTCTCTAGGTTCTTAAGGAGCAGTTTCTTGTTTTCAGTTCATTGAAAATGGTGCAAGAAGTAAACCAAATGGTTATACCAAAAGTTGTTTATGTGCTGAATGTACATGTGATCTGGAGAGGCGGTTTTAGTTTTATTTATCATCAATGAAACTTGTGAAGTTGAAAGATAAACATGAGATGCATATAATTGCATGTTGCGCATGATGTAAAAATGCGTACTGTTGTATTAGATAATAATATCACTTATTGAAGTTTTATTTTATGGAACATTCTTCTTCTCCTCGTGGATTGTTGCAGATCATACTTGGATTTTTTCCATTAAAAGACTACTGTATTAGAGTAAAATGTTCTTTGTGATTTATTGATTTGTATTTTGTGGTGGTATTGGTGATATTGGTGATATTGGGTCGTTTAAGGAGAGTTATATCACCTTTTGTTTGGGATAATCTTCTTAAATATGTTTTCCTAGGTTTGATTACATGAAATGAATTTAGGGGGATAGACATATAGAAACTCACTGTTCTATCGTCCATGATTTTCTAAAATTTTGAATGAATTGTAAAAATAATATTTTTTTTTTATTTTTATGAAGGGGAGTTTTAGTACAACGGTAAAGTTGTTGTTTTGTGATTAAAAGGTCATTGGTTTGAATTTTAGAAACAGTCTCTTGTAAAAAGTATGGTAATGCTACGTACAATGGATCCTTTCCCGGGACTCCGTATAACGGGAGCTTCGTGCACCGAGTTGATTTTTTTTATAAAAAAATAAGTATCATAAAAATAGTCATCGAGAGTATGTACGTTCCTCATGTTATACAAAGGAACGGAGTTAAGTTATAGTCGATCGTGGTTAATGCTCTGTTTACTTAGGAGAGTGGAAAGTAAAATTAAGGAAAAGTGTCCATTGTAGAAAAGTTTTCGTCGTTTACTTCATTAAAATTTTCAGAAGGAAAAGTAATACAATCTATCAGCGGATAATTTTGGAGCCAAAATCGATCACCTCAAAATCGGGTGGAAAGTAGCGGATGGAAAAAAAATGATGCATATATCCTTTTTGCATTCACAAAATTACACCATATACCAACAAAAAATGACGCTACATAATTACACTATGTATCAAAAAAATGATGCATACACCCTTTTTTATTTACAAATTTACGTCATAAGTATTCACCTTCCTCTATCAAGATAAACAAGCGTGCAAAAGGAAAAGATTTCTTCACCCTTTCTTTTCTCTTCCTCCAAAGATAACTTTCTATCATTGATTCCTTTCCTTTTCTCGTCAACACTCTAGAGTAAATATAGCAATAGTCTATTATGTTGTACTAACTCTGTTTTATAAGGTAAAATATATTTTTTGATTGTCTGGACTAACATTTTCTTGCAGTTGGAAAGATTGAAGAAAAGGGGCCCGGATGCCCGAAGCTGGTCCGGACTCCTGGACTAGGCTCGCCTGGGTATGGCCATGGGCGCCCAGGCGGTCCGGGGGCCCGGACTTGGTCTAGGTGCCCAAACCCCAAAATTGATCCACATGCTTACGTGGAGAGTGTCGATTGGCTGAGCCATGTGGTCCAGACGTCTGGAGGGGTTCCAGGTGCTGGGAATGGACTTATTTAGAGGCCTTCGACCTGAAACTTCAGAACAACAACTGTAACGACCTTCTCTGCTGCTCGGTGCTCCGAAAAGGCTCCCGCAATGCTGCTACGCTTCACCGACAACCAGACTTCAACTTTAATTAGTTTTCTTTATTGTCGGTAATTTTTATATATAGTTCTTGTACTTATAATTTGTAACCATTTCGAACTATTAGTGGATTGCCCAACGAAAGCACTCGACGAGTGCGAGCCTTGGAGTACGAGTTGTCGTAGGCTTCGAACTAAATAAAACTTAGTTGTGTTGGTATTGCTTTTTATTCTTCCGTTGCACATCTGTTTTAAATCGAATTTTCGATGATCACTATTCACCTCCCCTCCCTCTAATTTTCTTTTCGTTTATACACCTTGTCCATCTAGTCGGTAGCTTTGAACAACCTACCTAATAGGTCACGTATCTACTTTGAATTTTGACGGTCACGTTTGCAGGAAGATTTACTTTGGATCCTAGTGGGGGTTGGCCACATCCACCGTAAGGGAATATATTTTTATTTGTATTTTGAATATTTTATGAAATTGCCCATGATTAATTAATTGTGGTTGATTGTCAAAATAATATGAATTTGAAATTAGGACAGTAAATGAGAAATCAAACTTTGTGATATTTAAATTTACTTATAAGACAATTGAGTCAAATTAGATTGAGTATAAAATGATTTAAACATTGAAATGATTATTTAAGTTTAGTTTGATTTTTTTTATAGGGAGTTTGATTTAAATTTGGTTTGAATTTGATTTATTTAAATACTATCAAATTTTTAATTAAGCATATTTGATTACAAAATTTTTTATATTTTAAAATTTATTTAATTGATTATTGAATTTCATAATATAAGTTTGTTTATTGATTCTGAAAGATTATTATTATTATTATTCATTTCACCTCTTCCCTTATTTTTGTCTTATAGCAGAGCAGGTATTTAATCTCATCCGCATTTAGCGAAATGAAATATATATGAAAAGCGTAGGGTTTTATGAAATTTGTTTAAGATATTAAAGGTGAAAGGATAATTTGCATAAATTCTGGGAGCCAATGTCAAATTTGCTTATTTTTGTCTTCATTTTCCATTTCTTTATTTCCCGCCGGTGCCGGAGGCCGGAGGCCCGAGAGAGTGAGGTGAAGGAGCACTTGCAAAGCTTCCCTCCTCCTCCGCCACTGCTGATGGGTCACCATTTTCCTCCACCTCGCAAACGGCGGCTCGTAATCTTTCACGTTCTTCTGCACGTACCCCACAGAAGCCAACCGTGGTTTGCCGGTGGGTTCCCCGTCTTCAACCGCGCTGCATTGGTCCTCGGCCTCGGGTGCCTCAATCGCAGCCACACCGGCGCAGTACTATTCACGGTCGCCGCAGCACGCAGAAACAGAGCTCGTAACTAATTCCGTTGTCTCTACCATGCGAATGGTGCATATATAATGCGATAATTATACTTTCATGTGAATGGCGTATCTCACGTGTTATTCGAGAATTATATCTCAAAGCGTGATGTGGTCACGTGCTGTCTCCTCTAAAGTCTAACCGTAGCGCCGGCAGGGCCACCACAAGCGAGTCAGCGTGTCAACGTGCATTCTAACCCTAATTAATTTGATCCTAATTCATTTAACCCTAATTAATTGAACTACCGCCCTACTTATACAGTAGTTACGTAAGTCACTCAGTTACCTAATCCCATCGTTTCTTGGTTTTTGGTGGGTGGACGACCGGAGAGAAAGCTCTTCCTGGAGAGAGAGCATTCTCAGTTCTGCAATGCCAGTGGAAACCCACCTGCCAGCTAAGTCGCAATCAACTTGGACGCATTGGCCCGCGACGATTGCATTGGCCTCGTAGCCACACCGGCGCACTTCTGTTCACCGTCTCCGCAGCGCGCAGAAACCCTAACTAACTCCGTGGTCTACCGCGTATGGTGCGATTTTTTTTTTTATTTATATTCCGAAGCGTGACGTGGTTACGTGCCGTCCCCTCTGACTGTAGCCCCGGCATTAGAAAGTCTTCGTCTGTTCACTCGCTCGCGATTAAGCTTACCTTGTTGAGTTAGCTCTGGACAGAAGCATATTTTTTCGTTTGATCTTGAGTTCACTCTCTGCTGTTGCCTTTAAGCACTGATTTTGAGTCAACCCATCCTACATTCCCACTTAGTCGCCAATTTACAGAAATAAATAATAATAATAAATGGTTTCATAAAGAATATAAAAATCGTTTTAGATATTAAAAAATTAAATAAATAAATGCATTTGCCCAATCTATTGCCCTGCTTAATTGGTACTTGAGTTCTGTAAGCGAATTCAGTCGTTACTGATTCCTCATTTCTTAGTTTCCGCCTACGATCGGAGAGAAAGCTCTTCCCAGATAGACCATGGCATACCCTAAATCCCGAAATCTTCCGCCACGTCTTTTGCGTCTTTTGCCTTCTAAACCTCAGAAGCCAGCTGTGATGTGCCGGTGGGATCCCCCGCCTGCCGGCGAAGTTGCAATCAACTGCGACGCATCGGTCCGCACTGATAGGGTAGGCCTCGGCTGCGTCGGTCGTACCCACACCGGTGCAGTGCTGTTCGCTGTCGCCGCAGCGCGCAGAAACAGAGACCGACTAAGCTCCGTGGTTTATTATGAACTAGAAGCCATTCTGAGGGGGCTTGAAGAAGCTCTTCAAAGAGGCTTCTCTGCCGTCCGGGTTTTCTCTGATTCCTTGATATCGGTGGAGATTCTGAACGGGGTAAGAAAAACAGAGAGCTCGTGCCACCATCTGGTTCTTGAAATCGCCTCGGCCGCCTCCTGCTTTCGATCCGTCTTCTTCTCCTTCACCTACAGAGAAGCCAACAAGCCAGCGGATTTCCTGTCGAAGCTCTGCGACCCTGACGACGAGGAATGGATCTCCGACGACGAAAGCAGCGACGGCTTTCCAGAGGAACTCCGGTATTTGCTTTGCATCGACGCTCTCGGCATGTTTCACCTGAGAAAGGTTTCTCCTAAGTGCCGACGCATTCCATGCCAGTGATTGAACTGTTTGTTTTTGTTTTGGTGTTGTGTTGCCTTGTGTTGATGGTGTGTCTTCAAATTCTCTGTGATTGAAGATTTGTTTGAACGTGTTCATTTATTCTGCGTGGATGTTTTTCTAGCGAATTGCAATTGCCTTTTCCATCGACTCCATATTTTTTGAGTTTTGGATAAATTTTCTCAGTGGGTCATTTAGCTAGGGAGCCGGCGGCAGCCGTTGGCGGCGCCTCCCCACTAGTCGGCTGAGTAGATGCCGGACTGCGAAGAAGGCAGCTACGGCCATGAAGCTGGTG
>JBBMJZ010003501.1:0-11908 GCA_037833815.1 Zingiber zerumbet | reverse complement strand
CGATTCCTTGTGAACCGGCCGAGAATCAAGTCCTAAAATCATCGAATATATATAAAATAAAATCCATAGAACAAAAAAAGAATGCGCAAGTGATGGATTAGTGGATTACCAGTTCCTGTTGCTTTAGCTCTCTTTTCTTCTGATTTTTCATAGCAGGTTTTGCCACACTCAACGGTGTGCGGTGCTTCTTAACAGGCTATTACATAGACAATCATCAAATCAGATACGTATTCAACAAGTCGATGAGATGACGAGAGGAAGAAAGTCTCAATGCAATCTTGCCTTTCCACCTAAGTCAACAACTTTTCTATTCTCCAGTTGCTTCCTCTCCTTCCATGGCATATTGGATGCACCTAAATGAAGAAGGAAATGATTGGTAGCAAAAACATGATTCTAAGTATAGTTATTAGAATGGTACAATTTATGATTCATATCATATCGAAAAATACAGTTCTTATGTATGTATCAGAAATGGAAAGAACCTAAACGTAGTCAATAGTAGTTAAGGTAGTAGACCAAGCAACAAACAAACACTGAGAAGAACAAGTCTTATGAGACATACACAATGATAGTCACGGTAAAACAGATAGTAACATAAAAATCACATCAAATCAAAGTCAAGCTTCCATTAACTGACAATGACTTTTCTATATAAAGAACCTTTGATGAAGAAATTTCTTATTGCTAATGTCAATTTAATTCTTTGGGAATTTACTGGAACAATATGATATGAATAATAATATATTGCCATCAATGTAAGATATGAACTTATATACTTTATCATGAATAACATCTTAGTCCATCATGCTATAAAAGTAATATTATATTGTTTTACTATGATATAAAAATGATTCTAAAAACAATTAGGAATTCGAAATTTTTCGAAAAACATTCACAATATGAATCTCAATTTGATAACCTTGTTCATATTTTTTTATATGTAATAGATTTAAAAAGATTCAGATGTCAACTACTTATTAATGACTTTATAATTCAAATTGTAGCAAAAGCATCATACCCAAGTATTCAATGTCTTTAAATATCTTCCTGATATCAATCTCCTCACTCTCACTGTCCTGGTCGGCAGATTCATTCGTAACTGGCCTACTATACATATTGGCAAGGTTTCCTGACTGAAAAAGACAAAAAAAAGAGTTGATCTAGGAAAAGAGAAACCAACTGAGATGACATAAACAAACATAAATAAAAAAGATGCTGCAGGATCATATATGGGTATGATTCAAAGGATAAGTTCTATCGATAAATGGATGAAATATTAAAACCAAGGAAATTTAGTAGGTTTATAGAAGTAATCAATTAATTATACTTGGATTAATTAATAAAAAAACTCAGAGAACACAATTCCTGTGACCATATAGAAAGATTCACAAAAATAGAATCCACGTCCTTCCAGAATTATGAAGATAGAATCATATCATACCAGGAAATTCCATTTCTCACTAGCAATTGAACCAGAATGAGATTTACGACCATGAGAATTTGAAGGAGCATAAACAACCTCAGTCTCTCTTGATTTGACCATGACTGCTGTTTTCCCTGAACAAGAAAACCAGTGATGAACATAGGTTTATTAGCTCTATATATAAGCTCTTCATTGACTGAGAAGAATATACAGTTGAGCTATGGATTTCAAATGTTTTGTCGAGCACCACTACATGGTTTCCCAGTCTAGAATATACATAAAAAGCAACCATTTTTTTTAAATCTACTTAGTGTTTTCAAAACCAAACAGAAGCAGAAGGTTCAACAGATTAACATCTCTATTGGACCAGTTCTTCACTAAAATGGCAAAATTCTAAATTTTGGTTCAACAAGGAATGTCATATAAAAAAAGAAATGAACCTTATTCAGTAAAAAGGAAAAATAAAAATAAAGAAAATCATTAACCCTAATTTAACTACCCAAGCAATCCTTCATGATCTCGCACGCCTATTTCACTGTCAACCCCACCACATTGACTTGCATCTTTCTTTTGAGCTCCAGCTCGTGGTCTCGTTCCCTGTTATCTCCCTTACTTAATCGTCAGCAATTCCCACTGCTCCCAATCTCTCACTACCTTCCTCAAAACTTCATTGATCATATTGTTTTAATCAAAAAACAAATATTTATCATCAACTTTAAACACGTAGTAAGGCTTCATCCATAAGCTACAACCTTATAAGGCTTCAAGATCAGAATTCACTCGATCAGATGGAATATAGGGGTAGAGATGACGAAATGAATCTCACTAAACCTTCTCCGCGCTCTAACCTACAGGGGTATCAACAATATGCATACAATCTCCACTACTCAATCACAATATAATATACATGTTTATCATGCCACTGAAATAAATCCAACAGCCACAGCGGGCCCTGTTTCACACAAACTTCTATCAAACATTGAAAATAAACAGTGGCATGCATTGCAACAAGAAACAACAACATTCACCAAGGCAAAAAAAAAAAAGTCATGTTCCATCCTACAAAACAAAGAATCCACGTACAAAAAAAGTATCCACGGAAGGAAAGTTGGCTCGTTCAGTTAATGAAACGAATTATTCTAGAAGAAACGTATCCGCGAGTAGGAAGCAAGATCAACGAGTTAGGTAACGTTCTATACGTACATGCGAGATTCAAGTATTGTAGAAAAGATGGCACAAGAAGTGAGCGTGCAAGAGAGAACCTGCGGATTTCCGTGGCCAAACAGAGCCCCCAACAGCAGAAAGGGGATGGATCCAATCTGATCTGAAGAGCTCACACGCAGCTGTGTGGGAGAAAGGTTCTTCTGGTCGCTGCTCGTTGCAGAAGGGTACGAGATCTCGAGGGAGAAGGATCGACCGAGAGAGAGAGCGGCGGTGGCGCAGGTAACCCTCAAGGAGTTCTGTTCTGGGTATAATGAATCCGGCCGATCGAATTACGCTAAACCGGGGACGCTCTGATCTGCCCGCTCCTCTCAAAATTAGGTCTATTTCAGACCAATTCAGACTCAATCAAGGCTCGAATACAACTACGACAATAAATGAATATATAAAATTTGGTGTTAGTCTAATAAAATTCATTTATTTTCATTTAATAGTAAAAAAAAACTAAATACTAATAAACTTAGTTCGTTAATATTCATTAATAAACTCTATAAATAAATTTAATTATTAAATTATATAAATTTTAACTATTATTATTATTTTATTCAAATATATACAAAATTAATTAATAATTTAATAACTTTAAATTATTTATAATATGTTAACATTTAAAAATAATATAATTTCCAATATATTACATGAATATTTAACTTAATTTATAATGAAAATTGAGCTCAATAAATAATGGTCTCACTAATGTGAACAAACTAGCGTATATTTGATTAACCAACGTGTATAAGAATTAGCCTTTTGGATTTTTTTTCCATCAAACCAATATCTATTTTTCCCCAATTTTATTCTTCAATTTTTTTTTAATAAAGTGAAGGTGTTGAATTACAATCCAATTGAGTTAGAATTAAATCCAAACACTTATAAGGGTTACATTACTTTAAATAAGGATTGATTTTATTGTGGGCATGAAGACTGATTTAAAAGCATCAGATACTTTAATTAAAAATTTTATTTTAAATTTTAGGTAGAATAATTAAAAAAATTTACATCAATTATCTTATTTATTTTCTAAATTATAAATTTCATTCATATGTATTATAAAGAAAAGAGTAGAAATAAGATAAAAAAAAATTAATATACAATGGGTTGAAAAATAGATATTTAAATTTAATAAAATGAATTTTAAATTATATGTTTTAATAGAAAAATTGATGTGAATCCCGTCTAAATTTTCTAGATCGCAACTCCTGGTTCATTTTTGAACCAGAGGTGATTCATAGGTAGATTCTATGAATCCTACTTATATAGAAGGTGGAGTCTATAAAATTCGTCTATAAATAAATTGATCTATTTTTATCATATTTATGATCCAAAGCATCTGTACTCTCTTTGAATCCATTAACGTTGAAAAAAAAAATCCTTCGTAATATACGGTACCAACTTCAATCTCATTTTCATATGGCCAAAGGTGATTCGCTCGCCCTCGCCAACCCATCCCTAGGCCAACACGGAGGAGTTAAATCATGGATGGCTACTAACTATTATTACAAATGGCCAAGACATAGAGAAGGTCATGCTCAATTACGCCTAGTTTTGACCCCAAAAACTCATGTGGTAATACTCGTACCTTAACCAACAAACCGCCCAGAGGAGACAACTTCAATCTCATTTTCAGAACCCTAAAATAAATACCCATTTAATAACTTTATCAACCAATGGCGGTTCCGTCCGACCCTGAAAGATATTATGCAATTAAAAATAATATGATAGTGGAAAATGTTAAATTGCTCTGTGATGATATTTTCTCCCAATTCCCCACCTTCCACCGGCGCACATCCGTTCCTCCCTCCGATCTCCATTGCCCATGAGCGGCTGCATATGGACGACGCCATTGACCAAGGCACGGGATCTGCGCTTGCATCGTCAGAGGTTCTCTTCCCGGCGACGATCCTCCAAGAAGAATAAGAGAAATCCAAGAATTTTACTCGGCTTCCTGATCTGTGAGTACACTTCTAAGATTCTATGAGAACTATGAAATACCTTCAATAATCCGGCAAATGGATTGCACTTACTCTAAACAGATATCCTAAATGCTTTTGGTTCTTCATTGCCACCGACGTAAAAAAAAAAATTGGTTCTTAATTGCGTAGATCCACAAATGAGCACTAAAGAGATTCCTCACTGCATACTTGTACTAGATCTACCACTTCCCGATGCCGCTGTGGAGCTTTGCTTGCAGGAACATAGAGAAGAATAGTTTGAACTAGCAACTGCAAATGCTTCAAACTATTTTTCTTAACTATTGAAGCATCATTTACCTCAGCTTAATCTCTGTGAACAACATTTATAGCAATAGTTGAAACATCAACAGAATCATTTTCTAAGCTCTTTATCACCTTATGATCGTGCGCTCTTTAGTGCATAAGCCATTTGGAAAACCGGCTAGCTTTTAAAGCTGTTAGACAGCAATAAATGCTTATTCAAGAAGCAAACAGTAAGTTAGTCTTTGTTACAGGAGAAGAAAACTAGATAAGAACAAAGATAAGCCATCTTTTGTTCAACTGCATAAAAATCAACAAAGACCTCTTGGGATGCACCATGAGAAGCAATATTTTATTGCATAAAGCAACTGTATGCAAGTTACAATTGCCAGAATAATAATGCTAAATGCTGCTTGAAACTAGAACTTGTGTGTCATATGCAGCAACTTTTTCGTTTGAGATTCACAAGCATCGTTACTTGCAATTGGCTAACTGGAACCTACTAACCGGTACTTGAAAACCAATAAAATGGTAAATTTTCTCAATGTTAGCTAGTTGTCCAAAAAAATCATATTCAAAGTATCTATAAAGACTTACTGTCTGAGCTTGAATTCTGCATCTATCTACTTTCAATAGAACATGGTATTTGATCACTCTGTACCAATGCTGATCTTCATAAGCTATCTTCGGGCACCTAGTAGCAACATGGGATACAACCAGTGAATCTGGTCATAAGAAATTCAATGACATGATGCTAAGTTTGATGAAAGCTACTAGTAATGAAGAATCAAGAAACTCATCAACTAAAAAATCAAGAATCTGCTTGGATACCAAAACATGCATTTCATCTGCTTCTGTTTATGGGCCTACATTCAAGTTCTGATGCTCATGCTCTTCAGTATCTGCTATAGCAGTTTGTGCATGTACCTCTGGTGCAGAGTCTGTATTCATAGAAGGCCCTGCCAAGGTACTAAATTGAGGAGGTCGTGGCATCAAAACTGGAATACCTGGCCCTTGGATTCCAAATGATAAAGGATTTACATGTCTGGGTATCCCATTCAAGCCTGATTGTCCTGAATTTGGAGCGCATGGAAACTGCAGTACATGCATTGGTGGAATTGGGAGCACTGGACAACCCAGGACTAATTCTGTGCTGCTTATTCTTAGGTTTTCTGGTGAGAAATTGGGCAGCGTAGGTCCATGCATGTGTTGCATTGCAGGAGTTAACATCATTGTTGGCATATATAGCCTGCTTCCCGTGGACATGATCTGTTTGATACAATAGATTTTCTAAGTGGCAATGCAAACTTAAAGAACCACTCAAATAAATTTTTTACCTGAACTTGCATCTGAAGTGTTTTGAGATACTCAATGGCCTCTTCAAGCATTGAAGCTTTGTCCACCTTTAAAATAAGATAGATTTGGATGATTTCATATATAATTTGTTTGACATAACATGTGGCATTGCCTACTGTTAACTTCAGTTACCTTGTTACAGTTAGGTATAAGCTCTTGCAGTGCACGCATTTTCTCATTAATCCTGTTCCTCCTCCGCTGGATAAATAAAGTATATGGAGTCAGATTTCTAGTTATTTCATCAGTTTTTGTGAAAGTATCTAGATTGGAAATACTCTCACATACTCACTCTTTCTGATAAATTGTGAACTTCTGCACCTCGGCTTCTCTTTGATTGTGCATTGCTTCCGTTTGGTGGTTTCCTTATGTCTGCTGATTTCTCTTGGAGATCCTACAAGTACCTCAAACAATTTTGGAATGCAAATCCAAAACAACCTTAGTTAGATGATACTTTTGTGATGTTATTTCTGACTTACTTCGCTGTGGCTGAGATACTCAAGCTCTTCTTCATCACATTCCTTTCTCTTTTCACCATGTTTTGGTTCATTCGATGCAGTTCCAGTTATTTTCACTGAACACATATAAGGCAATGCTGCTTCAGGAGCTTCTATGTCATGTCCACACAAGACCATACTTGTTGCCACATTTGAGCTTGGAAGATTATCTGGCATTTTGGTGCAATTCTGAATAGTCTTTCTCAAAGCATCTTCTGCACGAATTTTATTAGACAACTCAACTGAGCCTCCTCCTTGAAGATCTTCCATAGCTGAATCCAATACCAACTTGTGTGGATCTGAGTCAGACTGCCCTGATACCTTGTTAGCATTCTTAGTACTGCTAACACTTTCAATAGGTGTCAATCTGACTGGATTGCTGTTTGGAGGAGTGGAGGCCTTGTCAATTCTTTTCCATCCAACAGCACTTTGACGTGTAACCTTGGCTAGTGCAGCAGGTCTCATAAAATGGGAGAAGTTCATCAGACCAGATATGGTTGGTTGCTGCAGTTGCTTGGAACTTTTCAATCCCTCATTTTGCAACCTTCTGTCCATCACATTCCTACAATGCAGTTTTTGAGCTACGTCGATACCACTACCACAACTATCAACTGCAGTCGACTTTGAATTAAGAGCTGAAGCATGATTTTGCTGTGGATGGGTGGCCTTCATTCTGCCCGACGCCCAATTCCATCTAGGTGCTTTAGTAGCATGGCTCCTGTCTGTGTTGTTTGATCTGCTAACTTCTTGACTGAACTTGTCAGTTTGACCTGTTGCAGCAATACTACACTTGGGTGCGGAAAGAGGATCCATATCGAATGCTAAGAACTCGTTCAAGAACTCAGCACAATAATCATTCTGGGGCTGGAGAGTCTCACTTGTCAAGACTTCCTCGACTGGAAAATTAATCCATGGGACAGTATCATCTTCTTGAGTATTCACTCCCCTGTTCGCAGAATGCTGTGTTGTGCAATAATCATGTCCATCAGATCGCGACTGAGAGAATTTTGGATCTATTTCCCTGGTGTGTTTTGCTTGACCTGTGCCATAACAGAAGGCAGTGCTAGGAAAGGAGCTCTTTGGAGCCCTACTAGACTGGCTCTGTATCACAATTTGGCCATTCTCCCATAATAGATCAGCAAACTCATTATCCGATCTTTAGCACAAATCCATGAAAAGAGAAGGTAAGATACCATAGTGATCTATCCAATGGGGGCACAGCAACAAACAATAAACAAATTAATTTGACAGGCAGCTGGACTAAGATGTACTTACATAGCGAACGGGTCAGATGAATCATTTGTCATCCTTGGTTGTATGATTTCTTGCTTATGCCTTAACATCCACGAATGGAGTTCATGGTAGCAACAGAGGTCGCTTTTGAAGTCTCATGAATCCACTGCTCCAGCACAACTGCCAATATCACAAAGGTTCAAGTTAGGCTGACATGCATCTAATGAGGTGCTTATGTTCTTCAGACGGGATCTGCAGCAGCACATACATTTTCCAGTAAATTCCATCTTTCTTAATAGAACAGAAAGAAACAACGGAGGAGAACATAAATCTTGCCCCAACTACGGCTTAAGTTTTCATAGGAATGGCAAGAAGAATGAGTAGACTTGAAGGCATAAAATCAAACGTAAATTCTTGATTCAGCTCCTGAGAAATCAATGAATTGAAAGAGTCAGAAAATAACTCCAGTCATGCAAACATTAGCTCAAGGGATCAAGAAGAAACCTAAATATCAAGCTCGATTACTGGACAAATTCCTTGAAATGCTCACTTATTCTCTTGCTGGCTTTACAAGTGCTCGGCAGCTAGATCTCGATTAGAAGACCATAACTGGCAGAGCACAAAGGCCCAAAACCAGGTGAAATACCTCTTTTCATCCTTTTTCATTATCTTACATATTTTATTGCTTTCTGGCAAGTTAACACGAATATTAAACAAGGTGAAATAACTCTTCTCATCCTTTTTCATTATCTACGTTTTCTACTGATTTCTGGCAATTTAGCATGAATAGTACCACAGGTAGTAAACACAATTGCTAATGCTATTCTTTAGCCTGGAAATTTTACTTGTAACGAGAGGAATCTAAGACAGAAGATGAGACCAACTATTACCTTAATGTATTAGAAGCAGTGGACAATGAGTTATTGAACGCCCTAGGTTATTTTTCTAAGTTTTAGGAAGATATAAAACCTTGAAAATGCTTACTGCATTTCCGAGTCTCTGGCCATGCTCGACTGATCTCGTAGCTTTTCACAACAAAGGACTAGTAACCTCGTTAACCTGGAGAGTAGAGACAGACGCAATTGACGTGTCTAATGTGGATGACCTATTGACTCCTAATGAGTACGATGGGTCCGAGTCCCAATAATATTCCTTAGGGTTGCGAATCTATTAAAACTGCTAACCAAGCTGAATCAAATTTATTGGTTTGTTGTTATTTGTACAATAGAAGAAGTTACTGGTTTCAATTTGAAATTCCTTCAAAACCATTACAGTCGGATTGAGAGAGACGTTGTGCGTTTGTCAGTAAAAAAAACTTATTGTGATAATAACAAAGGAGAAAATTCACATTGAAAGCTAATTAGTTAAAAAATGCGTGTCATCAAATAATACCAATGAGATCATGACACTGTGATAATACTACTGTTTGTTTATCATTTGGTTCTGAGAATTTATATAAGTATATTGCTTTTGAAATCATGTGTTTGCTTGTGCTTATTAGACTACCTGTTGTTCATTAGAGATTAGAAAGAGATTAAAAATTAAAATTAAATCATAATATTGACTTTTAGAGTTTGTTTATTTTGTGGCGATTGGGTCAATTTGAAGGATGTGAATTTTCTACAAATTGAATCATGCCTGGGTAACTTTAGAATAGTAAACTTAATCCAACCTAACCCACATCATCTGATTAGGTCTGAGCCTTGAGAGAGTGAATTTAATTGATTGTTCTAGGAGTCTTACTTAAGATGCTAACATAGGCTTAGGGTGCAATTAGGGCTGTGGTAACATGGAAAAACATGAAAAAAAACAGAAGATAAGATAAAACAATACCAAGAGGAAATATATAGTGTACATAGGTTGGCAAGTTTGCCTATGTTCATGGGAAAGAGTATTTTGTCCCTATTTTAGGGTTTACTTTGCAAACTAGGTAAATTTATCCATTTAGGCTTGTGTCTGTTAAAATTAATTTGTTTTAAGCCCAATTGTGAAACGGTTTCAGTTTACCTTCAATTTTTTGTATTAGTTTCTGAATCATTTCTAATATTCTCAACTCTTTCTACTAGTGTATTAGCCCAGTCAGTGCCCTCAAAAGTCACTCTCCTCTGTGATCCTCCCAAGGAGACTCAAGGCTTGTCTGTACATTGTATGTTTGAAGAAAAATATTGTGCAGAAATGGACATTGAACACAAAGCCATCTTCTGCATAACGTGATAAGATTAACGCTCCATGGCCGATCATGGCACCCTTGTGGCCCTTCTCAAGCATTTCATTAGTCATTGGCTTATTTGCAGTAACTTCCGAATGATGTTCGAATGTTTAAATATTTGTTTAACTTATTGAGTGTGGCAAGGTAACAACTGGACCGCTTCTGTTCCTGCATGCAGGAATGGGTGTCACGTGAACATCACAAGCTGTCACGTGCTGAAGCTGCCACGTCAGCGATGGTTTTTTGGGATGCGGGGCAGATACCAACACTGTTTGCTGAATTGGATGGATTCGTTGTTGCTGGGGCCCAGACAAGAGGTAGCTGTAATGGCATGAGTCACTGCTGTAGTTTTATTTATTTATTTATATGCCGATTAATTATGAGAGTCATCGGTTTGATTTTATAAAAAAATTTATCGATTAGATTATAAGGGTAAATTTTAAGTGAACTGTCTATTAAAAAAAATTTATCACTAATTCATTAAGATTGGGATAATTTTCTATTGGCTACTAAACTAAATTTGGAAAATGACAAGTGGTCCATTCAGAGTCGGGTTTTTTGAAATTAATATCGAGTAAATGCCTTTGTTTAAAATTGATTCTAGATGTTCTCCTTTTGTGCCACTTAGGTTATGCCCGGGGACGAATAAAAAATAAAATTTACTTTTTATTTTCTCTAATTGTCATGAAAAGAAGAGGTATATATATATAATGCTTTGTAAAATTTGTCTGATGCATGATCATTGCTCATGTGTAATGTTTATATTTAGATGGAGTTTGGTGGAGAGGATTTTGCATTATAGATGCATCGAATTTTAAATTTTAAAGAATGATTTGGGGGTTGACAATTTATGTTGTGTTATGCTAATTTAAGGAAGGAAAATAAGTGGGTTTAGTCATTTATCGCAATATTTGTGCCATCTATTTAATTTATATACTCAACTAGTATTTGATTTAGATCTTGTCTTTATTGTAGTAAAAAAGTAAAATTGTCACTTTAGTGGTCCCTTCAAGTGGTCTCACGCACTTTAGTCTGAAAGGGGATAAGTTACGGGGTATTTATCTTAGTCTCACGCACTCTAGTAAGATTGCTACACCATTTGAGAGAGAAAAAAATAATAAAAAAATTAAAAGAGGGAGAAGAAAACACTATGAACCATAGTGAGAGAAAAAATAATGAAAAAATAAAAGAGAAGAAAAATAATAAAAAATCAATATAATGAAAATTTTAGAATAGTTAATTGAGTGTGTAGTGGAAAATAATTATTTAAATTTAATAAAGTGAATGATTTATTTTAAATTTTAGAGATATTATAGAGAAATCGATGTGGATTCTCTTCTATTTGTTATGCGATTGGATTATGTTTAATATTTAAAATGTATTTATTAAGTTTATTCTCTAATCCAACATGTGATATTGATTCAATTGCTATTAATTTTAATATCTTAACAATAGCAATGCATATGCTATTATTGGAACAACAAAATCAAAATTTGTAAAAGAAAATATTATCCCCAAAAAACGTATTACATAAGTACCGCTACATGTTTGCCTAATGGGCTGACGCTTACGGCCCATTTCGAGTTGAGGTAACGTTACACAGCAGGCGAGTTCCATTTTCGAATTTGAAATCCCTAACTTAATCGAACGTTGCTACTCTTCAACCTCGAGATAAAACCAAACTGCGAAAAAAATCTCATCTGAGATCGGAAGAACTGACCGGATCAAAAAGGCGCAGGTGAAGCAGCAGCATGAGGCG
>JBBMJZ010003426.1:0-11914 GCA_037833815.1 Zingiber zerumbet | reverse complement strand
AATTGAAGGCACAATTCTTAGAATTTCTTAACAAATCAGGCGTATTCATGGCCAAGAACGAACACACTCATAAGAACTGAGTTGTTTCAGGGAGAGTCTTTGGTGAGATATGTCAATGTTTACATAAATAGCAACATAGTTCAAGAACATCGCGTTTATTATCAACCAATAAGCAAACAGATCTTCACAAAGGAAGTATCAAAAGGTAAAACCTACTTGTCTTATATTGGACTTAACTGTTGAATGCTATCACATACTTGTCTCCATTCATATGGAGGATTGTTAGATATATGTGAATGGAGAAGAGGTGTAAAGGAAAGAGACTCTAAATGAGACTTTAGTCTCATATTAGGAGTTTCAAGGTATATTGGTTCACATGTATGGATGATGTAAACAAATGCATGGGGAGAGACTCTCTCTTACGCGGGGTGCGCGGAGGTGCAAATCCAAGGTATGGATTGCACCATACCAAGTTGACTCGTGTGCGAGCACGACTTGCGCACGTCGAATGCCGGACTCATCGAGGCAAAATTTGCCCAAGCGAATGATTCAACATTTTGTCATCTAAATCTCTTTTTACTACCTGCTAAAAAGTGTAACGAAAGCATTAATATGAAATTAATGGCGATTATATAACGCCTCGACGTTAATGACGACATTAACTTCATTAATGGTGATTTCGTAATGTCTCAACATTAATGGCAATATTAAACTCATTAATGATAATTTCGTAACATCTTGACATTAATGACGATATTAAACACTTTAATGACGACATTAAATTTAATGACCATAATTTGATCATTCATTACAGGCAAGGTGAGGACTTCTATAATAGGAGGTTGGATCTTGAGTAAAGAGGTAAGGAGCGGAAGATAAGTGAAAGCGAAAGTGAGAGCAATAGCAAAAGAATTCCTCCACCTTCGTTCCCCGATTCTTTCCTCTCAGTTGCGCATTCGCTTAGCTGAACTACTCGTGATAGCATTCGGGTGCATTCTCAGTTCGCCACGAACAATCAGTGCTTGGTTGTATGCGTGGTTCTGTCGTTGTATCCTGAGAAATAAACGACCCTAGAGAACCTTGAAGCACAGCCGAAGGTGGGGTGAATCTGCTTCAAGGAAATTGCATTGAGGACAGGTCTCGGTGAATTCCTTTCCCTATTCGGTTGCGTACTGCATCGACTCTGCAATTCGGACCACCGAAAGCTTGGTAGATCCAGTTTCACTGGTAGTCAAGTCATCGCAACAAATAAGTTAAAATTGATTTTGTATAATTTTAATTTAGTAATTTTTCCCAAAATCTTTGATAGATCGCCCTGCATCCTACTCTTATCATCAATTGCAAGACTACTTGCTCCTATAAAAAAAAATTTAAAAATGATTAACTAGGTTGGGTAACGTCGAGCTTGGGGTGATCGGCCTGGTCCCATGAAAGTTTTCCACCGGCCACCTCGATAAATCGGGAAGCAGTTACGACGGGTGGCCTAGAAGCCCAACATCCCTTAGTTGTAAGTCTCATTTGGAAGAAAAATTTCTGTAAATATACCGTAGTTGGAAATTGAACCGTGGATACTTGAGAAACAACTGAGCACTCTTACTGCACCATAGGCCCAGGGCAAGACTACTTGCTCCTATAGCACCATGTCCATGTGTCAATGTGATAGGTCATTTCATTTAAAAAATCTTTCCCCACCATTTTTTATATCGGAGTGTGTTTCATTACTTCCTGCAACAGCTAGCATTCATATAGATATAACTACTGACAGTTTCATGTTGGTAATAAGACTAAACCCACAACCAAACTACATTAACCATATACATGCTGGGAGATAAGTTTTTATCTTATCTCTGTCGATAAAACTTGACCAACAAATTATCTTAGTAGTGCGACATGGCAAAGCAGTGGGCCAGTGGCCAACATTGTCCACGCGGGCAGTAAACTAGGAACTTGGAATATCTTACGTATTTTGTTTTGGTATAGTGTTCCTTCTTAATATTTATGTGTCTATTTCAAATATGTTGATCATTAAATTCACCTTTGATTTATTATTACAAGTACATATGGCAAACTCTGACCCGATAAATTTATGGCTTGGTTGCCAACCAGCCTTAAAGATGGATAAACATAGTTGAGGCCCAACTGGACATGCATTAGCTACGGTACATTCTACATTATGGTCGACAGCTATAATTCTGTACAAAATAGGCTATAGTATAGGTGATGAAATTAGATTGGTATGCCAATGTGTAAGATCAAGACTAAATAGGCTTTGGTTTGGCAGGCAGTAGGAGATCATGTATCACTTATCAGAAAATGATAGGGGAATTTTTTTGGTTGATTAGTGCCTGCATGATTTCAAATAGGGCATCACTGTAGCAGGCTAAATGAATCTGGAAATTACTCCAATGCTGTAAAGAAACCAAACTATGATTAGGGTTATAATTTATAGCATTTTAAAAGAGTTGGATGTCTCTAAAGAATCTTCTTGGTTTTCTTTTGTAACAATTTTCTATTTGGGGCTGATTATAAGGATCTTATCCTCCATTTTCCCTCCATTTAAGTTTATACGAAGCTATATCATTACTACTAGTAAATGAATAGTGTGCCAGCTAAAGTATGGTTAAGATTCATGCGCATAGAGTTTGTATGAATTTTATGTTGTCAGGGAATGCCTCGTAACTTTTTACATCTAGACTTGACCTAAATTGAAGGTTATATGACAAAATATCATCATGCTTCTTTTAGCTGGGCTTTTGATGGTGATGGTTTATGGCATTTCTGCTCTGAAAATCTTGCAAGGATCGAATCCTTATCTAAATACAGATCGATAAATCATCAAAATAATTGTTTCCAAAGGAAACAGAGCAAATAGGCTCTAATTTCTTGTGCAGATAGAGTGATGTTGGATAAAACAATCTGATCCAGAGATTTTGAGAATTAGATGAATTTAAATACATCAAATTAAATTCAACTTATTTGTCGAGATGACCTGAGCAAATAATCTCAGGCTGGTTTTTGCTAAGTGTTGAACGCAGACTTCACAGTATCCGAGTGAGCTGAGCGGCCAAGCGGTCAAAGTGGCTGAGCGAGCGGGTCGGCCTAAGTACGACCAGGCAGAGGATCGAGCAAGTGGCTGAGCGAATGATCAGCCGAGCAGACCGAACAAGCGGCCGGGCGAGCGAGCGTTCAGCTGAGCGGACTGAGCGGGCGGTCGGACGGGCAGATTGAGCTGCCAAGCGGTCAAAGTGGTCGAGCGAGCAGGCCGGCCTAATGTCTGCTGAGCGAGTGAGTGTTCAGTCGAGCGAATAGAGCGAGCGGTTGGGCAAGTGATTGACCGGGCGAGTGAGACCGAGCGGCCGAGCGAGCAAGCGAATGAGTGACCGAGCGAGGTGCGGGTCGAGCAAACGAGCGGCTGGACAGGCGTGTAGCTGACCAGACGAAAAGGCCAACCGAGTTAGTGGCTGAGCGAATGCAAAGTTTGAGTAGGCGGATGGACCGAGGCCTGCAAGGGTCGCAGTTTCCTTGAAACATATTCGCCCTACCTCTGGCTGTGCTTCGAAGTTTACTCGGGTTGTCTGTTTCTCAGAATACAATGGTAAACCCTAATTCCCACCAAACACTGATGGTCAAGGCGAACTGAGAGGTACCCGACTTCTATCATGGGCACTCCGCCGAGCAAGAGATGCATGACAGAAGAGAAGGGGAACGCTAGTGGAGAGTAGCTACAACTTTTTGAGCGTATAACCTTTTACCTGTGGTCGCAGCCTCCTTATATAGGAGCTCAGACCCATGGACAACATTAATATCATTATTTGCCGGGGGCAGCGTTAATATTATTATTTGCCCGCTGTGAAACGCCAACGTTTCACTCGGCTGCATTAATCTTTTTTTAATGCATCTGTTACACAAGCACGTGGCCAAACGTTGGTTGTTCCACTTGGGTAAATTTTGCCCCGACCAGTCTAGCATTCAGCGCGCGCAAGTCATGCTCGCACATGAGTCCACTTGATTCAGTGCAATCCGAGCCCTGGATTTGCACTCTCCTTGCGCACCCACACGTGAAAGAGAGTCTCTCTCCATGTATTTGTTCACATGATCAATGCATGTGAATCAATATAAACCAACAAACATGCCTTGAAACTCCCAATGTGGAACTAAAATCTCATTCACAATGGACCTTCATACCTCTTCCACCTCTTCTCCATATATATATATATATATATATATATATCCAACAAGTGCATATAGGACTCAGGCTGAGAACATATTACTGGCTGAGTATGTACAAGTTTTAAAGACGCTAAGGGTCTGGTATCACATTGATCCACCGTATTTTCTGTCTTTTGTTACTATAAAAAACACATTATGGGCTAATTCTGCAGAATAAACTCTTTCATAATACTTTGATCCCATAGTCGACCAACTCCGTACAATCTCTTTCAATCGGAATCAATTACATTTCTGTGACTTGGTAATTCAAATATGCTAGTCTTCTTTTTTTTTTTTTTCTCTCTTTCAGAAAAAATGATGCATTTATCATGTAAAAATGATATATTACATTTGCAGGGCGAAGGCGCAGAAGGATGATATCTACTTGGTTGCTTGTAACTGCTCCTAATTGCATTTACAATGGATGGTTTCGTTCTTTTGTCACGGCTGATAGTATTTTGTCATTCTGTGTTTTCGCCGACAGAAGTTGTAAATTGAAACAACATATATTGCTGTTTCTGGACAAGGTTACCTATCCAAAGCTATGCTCAGTGTTTGAGTATCTCTTTTTGCAAATTGCTTCCCGCTTACTTCCACTGGACCGCTCCGTCATGGCTTTCAAGTCTGAAATCACCGCTAATATATTTGTAAGATCCCTTTGCGAGATTTGCATTTACAAAAGAGTTATATTAGTTTGTGAGCTATGTCTACTCTTCAATTGGTCTTTCCTTCTAATTGTTTACATCTCGATTTTTCTATCAATCAATGTCGATATAACTGATTAAGGTTTTAAATGGCTGTTTTTTACGACTTGTAGATGCCAATGGAAAGGGGCACTGATCCTCTGGACCGTAAAGTATGGTTCAGAGGATGGATCATATCACTCATAGGTGGAATTTCATAGACTCCACCTATTACACATGTGGGATCTATGAAATTTCATCTATGAACGACTCCGAGTCCAAGAGTGAACCAGGGATTGTGGTCCAGAGAATCTTGGGTTAGTAGAAACTAGAAAGAGGCTATCTTCAATGTAGATATTGTAAGGTTATGGATTGGATTGAAGTATGAATGCGTATGATTAAGGTATAAAAGTGCTAATGTAATTTCAATAAAAAAAATATAAATGAGAAATGGACACAACCATAATGCTATATTACTTATTGAGTCACTTATCTAAAATTACATATTAAATTTGATCAAGTCGCTATATTTTATAGTATATTTAAGAATTTTAAATAAAATTATGTTATTTTATAGTTTTAAACAAATCTTTTTTTTTAATATAGCTGTCAATGTATAGCAATCTAAAGTGGTAGAAGAATCTTTAGGCACTTTGAGGATAAAAAATAAAATAAAATGCCATTTTAATATTTTTAAAAATTAAAATGTAGGATAATAAAAATAAGGTCAACCAACTAAGATTTATCGACCATTTTATTTTGTTGGAAATGTGGAAAAGTACTGGTGTTGAAATATATTTGGTCTCCTTTGGATAGAAACTCAGCTACAGTGAATTGGAGGAGATTTTTTTCTCTAATACTAGCTGTTCGGATTTTCTGATCTCTTATCGCTGGTTCTCTTCTAGTGCTCTATATATTTTGGATGTCTTTGAATTTATCAAAAAAAAAATAGCCATCTAAATTGTTTTAATTTTGTGTATAAAGTGTAATTTTTTTTCACATTTTTTACCATATCAATGTATTTAATTGAGTTTTTTTTTATACAATTTAGATGAAATTTTTTTTTGGATAAATTCATTAGATGAAAGACATTTGAAATGTGTAGTAGACCGAGAGAAGAGGAGACAAAGGATAAGAGAGAAGATAATCTGATTATATTAGTGGGGTTGAGAAAACATACTATATGGATAGTTCATTATGGATGTTTCTAGATTTATTTTGAAAGCCGATAGAAAATTATGTAAAGTGTCATCATTAGAGTATCCATCATCATTTGAAAGTTAATATACGTCACATCTTAAAAAAAAAAAATCATGTACCCATCCTATTAATATTTCATTTTTATTAACACATATTCATATTTATTTTATCATTAATCTTCATTATTTATAAATTTTACAGTCCCCATTTATCTTTATTATTTATATTTAAAATTAATTTTCTTATTTTTATTTTTTTTTATAAAATTTATTCCTCATTAAAAGATCTAAATATTATTAATTTACGAGTGATGTAACACTCACTCACATTAATAATACCATAACACTCATATATTAACAACAATACGTTATGGATACTAAAGGATTTAAAATTTAAATCTCAACTGCAGCGTTTTCGCTATCGGGATGAATTTTCATTACCATTTCTGATTTTATAGTTGGTGAAATTTTTTTTTATAGGATTGGACCGATTACGTTTTTAGATGAGTTTAATCGTCTCTACGTAGATTCGAAGGATTAAATATTTTTTATAAATTAAAAAAAAATAATTATATAAAAAATGCCTTGAGTCGTTTCTCAGAACAGTGCCAACTCAGTGAAAAAAAAAACGGAAACTTATTTTGCGGAATACGACTCCACGAGGTCCAGCACAAACACGTGTTGGTCTCGTGCTCGTATAGCGATAGGTGGCCGCCCCTTTTCTGCCCTAAGCCGCCGCACAATTCTACAAACTCGACGCCACTATCGTCTGCTAGGGTTTTTCTGATAACGAAGAAACCTTCGCACCGATTGTTGATCTCTATTTAATTTTCGGGTATCCCTGCTTGTTCTGATCCATTCCCTTATTTTCCATCTCCTCCGTTTTGGTGTTTGGGGTTTAAGGTCTTAGCGGGATGTCGGACGACGAAGCGAGGGAGGAGAAGGAGTTGGATCTCACTTCCCAAGATGTTGTCACCAAGTACAAGACCGCGGCCGAGATCGTCAACAGTAATGTTCTCTAACTTTTCTTTGCTTTTCCCCTGTGTAGTGGAGACGTTATTTGGTAGAGGTTCAATCTATTGTCGTGTGCAGAGGCCCTTCAACTGGTGGTCTCTCAGTGCAAGCCCAAAGCCAAGGTTGTCGATCTCTGCGAAAAAGGCGACTCCTTTATCAGGGAGTACGTTCGTTTTCCTGTTTGGCGCTGTGTTTCTACTCTGTTAATGCGATATTGCTAAATTGAAGTTTTGTGTTCTTGCGTATAGGCAAACTGGTAACGTGTACAAGAATGTAAAGAGAAAGATTGAAAGGGGCGTAGCATTTCCTACGTGCGTCTCTGTCAATAACACAGTGTGTCATTTCTCGCCCCTTGGCAATGACGAGACTGTTTTGGAAGAGAATGACATCGTTAAAATGTATACGTTCATAAGTTTAGATTGTGTTATGCCTATCTAGGAATAGATATTCTGGTTTTTTTTTTTATAATTTTTTTTTGTTTGTGTTGCAGTGACATGGGGTGTCATATAGATGGGTTTATTGCTGTGGTGGCACACACTCATGTGATACAGGAAGGACCAGTGACCGGTAGAGCAGCAGATGTGATCGCTGCAGCCAACACTGCTGCAGAAGTTGCCTTGCGCCTTGTGAGGCCAGGGAAAAAGGTGCACATAGTATTGACCAAAAATGATCTTGTTGATCTTGCCTAACCATATTGGAAGATTGTTAGTTTGATTTCCAATAGATGCATTCTAAAGAATTTACATGACTTCTCATTGTTGTATGGTCACACTCCAATTCACGTTGATGTTAATTCTAGCTTCAACGTTACCATCATCTGGTGGTCATTAGACCACCAGTTGCAATTTAAGAGTAATAGTTGTTGTGCCCGGCTCATGGTAACTGAAGGTATATCCAATTGTCAATTTATTCAAATGGACTCTTGAAAACAGTCAGTGTTTTAGTAAGTTGGCCCACTATTTATCTAAATTTAACTCTTGAAGACAGTCAGTCTAGTAAAGGAAACTATTTTTTTGGTTGTTTTATCTTGGTCTCTACTTAGTGTCTTAGATTTTATCGCATAACTGTGCTTTTTTGTTTGGCGAAAGTGATAGATACCCTAGCTTGCATGGATGAATGCCATAGGATATGTATTCTAAGATCCTTGATATTATGATGGAGTTTCTTGTTTTCATTATTTATTTATTTAATGTTGGAGTTCAATCAAAGTCCCACATTGGAAAGATTTGGGAAAGATTATGGGGTTAAAAGGATGTAGCATATCTCTATTGGCATGAGGCATTTTGGGGAGAGCCCAAGAGTAAAGCCATGAGAGCCTAGGCCCAAAGTGGGCAAATCATGCTATTGTGGAGATATGTGGACATCCTTTCGGTCCCAACAAATGGTATCAGAGCCATGGTTCAGACCAGATGCAATGTGGGGTGACCTTGAACGAAGTTGAGGGTAGGCCCGGAGTTGGTCATGAGTGATCAGGGCTCGCAGGGGGCCAGAGTAGGTTAAGAGTGTCGGGAAGCGGATATTCGCGGGGAGGCCCGGAGCAGGTTAGGATGACTCGATGTTTGCGGGGAGGCCTGGAGCAGGTCAGGGTGACCGGATGCTCGTAGGGAAGCTCGAAGCAGGTCAAGGTGGCAAAATGCTCATGGGGAGGCCCGGAGTAGGTCAAGGTGACCGGGTGCGGATGTTTGCGGGAGGCCCTGACATGTGACTAGATGTTCTCCGGCCTGGACCATGAGAGTAATTGTGGTCCTTCGTTTGAAGGGAGGATTGTTGGGGTTCAATCAAAGTCCCACGTTGGAAAGATTTGGGAAAAATCATGAGGTTAAAAGGATGTAACATATCTCCATTGGCATGAGGCATTTTGGGGAAGCTCAAGAGTAAAGTCATGAGGGCCTAGGCCCAAAGTGAACAATATCATGCCATTGTGGAGATATGTAGACATCGTTTAGACACAACATTTAAGATCTTATTTTATCGAAGAATCTAATGGCTAAAAAGTCTGTGTACTATATATTGACTTTCAAGTGAGTCAATCAAACAATTAACACGATTTTATTCTGTTTTAGTTGGATTGTAGTCATTTCTCCCTGTTAGTAACGTCAAAAGGGCCTTGTTGACTTGACAGACCCAATTTGTTAGACTTGATTGAGATTATGGGTTCCCCTCTTGGATGACCCAGTGTTTTTAAAATATTATTTTTAGTACTTTATTTTCTACTTCATCTTTACTGTGTATTGTATATAAATTTGAATATAATGGAACAATCATGATTCATGTTGTCCAACTAGTTGGCACACTAATATCTATCAATAATTCAGTGACCTGAAGTTTGGCCGTTTGTTGTCTGATCCGGACTTATTTGTATGCTTTAGTTTTAGCCCCACTATTCTTGACTACAATTATTTTCCCATGCATCAGTTGTGTACGAGATGATACTGATTTGGATTTTGTATTAAGTATAGCATCTAACAACTATTTGTATATAAGTATGAGAAGGTGATATAAATGTGGTTTTTCTTTCATAATTAATGCCAATCTTGTTTTGTACCGTATGGTACATTTAAATAGAAATAGTGAAATAAAGTGCTGATCCTAAAGTGCAAGAAACAAGTTTTTCTCTAGAATTTTAAACATTGTACAAAGAGGTCAACCTCCCTGTCATGGAACAAGCATGAATCTCATGTTTACCCTTCATTTGTTCAGTTTCCTCATCAACCCTGTTGCCGTATTATTTGATAATAATAATTGAGAAAAAGAAATGAGCTCCTTTAACTTATGATTAATTAACTAAGAGGATATTTGGTCCTTTATCTATTTTTATTTTTAATCCTGCTAAATATTCTTTACTTGTAATTTTCATATTATATTGTTTTCCCTCCTTTTTAATAGATTTATGTACAACTTCATTGTCATTTGGTAGACAACGAGTAATACCATTCTACTCTACAGTTTGTTTGTTTTTACTGTTTTGTTTGATCTTATGGGACATGATTTTGTTTTCTAGCAAGTCCTTTTATTATGCATCTAATTTTTTCAATTTCAGTTCCTAATGTCTATTTTCTGTGATAGAATAAGGATGTCACAGAAGCTATTCAGAAGGTAGCTGCAGCTTATGATTGCAAAATTCTGGAAGGAGTTCTTAGTCATCAGCTGAAACAGTTCGTCATTGATGGTAACAAAGTAGTTCTAAGTGTTGGAAATCCAGAAACTCGTGTTGATGAAGTAGAATTTGAAGAAAATGAAGTATATGCAATTGATATTGTGACAAGTACAGGTGAAGGAAAGGTGAGAATGGTGCTCCTACAATTTATTTGTGAATCAATGCCACTGAATCACATTGTAATACAAAATTGATTATTTAACCTCCTAAATCTGTGTGTTTAACTTTTGGTGACATTGGTTGTGACTATCTGCAGCCAAAGCTTTTGGATGAGAAGCAAACTACTATTTATAAAAGAGCTGTTGATAAAAATTATCAGCTGAAAATGAAGTCTTCCAGGTTTATTTTCAGTGAGATAAGCCAAAAGTTCCCAATCATGCCCTTTAGTGCAAGGTTAGTTGCTCTATGTTTTCTGCATGGATTGTTGTCCTCTTTTTCATGATTCTTTTTCCTGTGTAGCTTCAATAATGTGTTTTGATTGACGTCATCAGGGTTTTGGAAGAGAAGCGATCTCGGCTTGGACTTGTTGAATGTGTGAACCATGACCTTTTACAGCCATACCCTGTGTTGCATGAGAGACCTGGTATGACTTCTTTTCGCTTACATGATTATCTACAATTAGTTGAACCCTTTTCATTGCTTTATCATTAATATTCAGGAACACAAACTGATGTTTATTGTTGACCAAGACTCGCCTTTTGGAAAATGTGTCCACCCATTAAGAGTATCAACTAATTAGGACACCTGATGGTTTATATTTTCAGGGGATCTTGTTGCACACATTAAATTTACAGTATTATTGATGCCAAATGGGTCGGACAAGATTACCTCTCATCCGCTTCAGCTGCTGCAGCCTACCAAGTCGGTTGATGACCCTGAAATTAAGGCATGGCTGGCCTTGGGAATAAAAACAAAGAAGAAGGGTGGAGGAAAGAAGAAAAAAGGTGTGTAACTATTTGTTCCAATTTGATACGTCTACTACCAGTTTAATATCTTGAAGAAAATTTATAGCTGCAGAAATAGGTGGTAGAATTTTTTTATTTACCTTCTGTATCGATATAAAACGATCTTTTAAAACTGGGGTTTCAATTATGTTATTTTTGATACTTGTAGGCAAGAAAGGAGATGCCCAAGATGACTCGGCTGAAGCTGAACCGATGGATACTTCAAATAGCACGACTGCTTAGCTGACAAGAAGCAAAAAATTTTGTATTGTTATTTGAACCTCTCAACTTTTCATGAATCTTATTTCAAAATGATTATGGAAACTATAATACAGTACTTTGTTTGAGATGAAAAGCATTTTACCATCTACGAAATTGAAATGTCTCCGAGTAAAAGGTTTGCATGTTTATTAGATTTGCGAGTGTTGCTCAATGGCTGTTTTGCTTCTTGAAGCTATCAATATTGTCATGTATATGGAACTTTGTTAGAAGGATGTTGGTGTCTACCAATCTTATTTGATAGTGTTCATAGTTGGACCTGCTGAATCGGTTCGACTAGGTTTATCGGTAGTGGATTTGAGTATCGTTTATTGTTCTAATAGAAATATTTTGTTCTATGCATTTTGTGTTCAGTTGACTCAAAAGTATTGAGATTCTACTCCAGTCAACTGAATTTGTTTGAGGATCTAGCTGAGTTGTTAACTACAA
>JBBMJZ010003425.1:0-27968 GCA_037833815.1 Zingiber zerumbet | reverse complement strand
CTACACTTAACATATAAGTGTAGTCATTTGACCAATGTGATTCTTATTTCTAAATAGATGTTCATACCAAAAGCTAGACTTTTAGTATACACTCCAACACATATAGGACATCATGTAAAAACAAGGTACGTCCACCACGTATGTTGAGTTTGCAAGTGTCAATTTTTTTAACTTTAATCCTTGCATTATTTCTCACATATATCCATTTATTACCAGTTAGTATCTGACATCACTCCACATATGTAACTCGATCACGAGCTACATGGTTCATTGCTCCTGAATCTATAATCCACAAAGGATAAGAAGCAGCTAACAATAGTGAACTTATAACATAATACTCATGGAAAGAAGATAAAGATAGATCTACCTTTTTTGGCTTGATACAATCTCGAACAAAATGACCCTTCTTACCACAGTTATAGCAAGTTAACTTGCTCTTAGATTTTTGTCCATATTTCTTTCATTTCTTCTTGATTTGGTCTTTCCTAGTAACAACACCAGCTTCTTTTCCTTCCTCTCTTAAACTATATTTTCTTATTCTTGGAACGAGAATCTTTAGCTACAAAAGCTTGGCTAGAAATCCTTGTGGATTCTATTCTCTCAGCCTCTAATCCAACATAGCGTGAGACACAGTGAAAGTCTTGATACTTTCACTGTGAGTCAGATTCTATTTTATTATTTTCCAAGAATCATGAAGGGAATGAATAACTACCTAAACATGTTGTTCATCGATCAGCTCATGACTGATAGCCATTAAGTCTTGAATCATATTTGTCATTTCCCTCAGATGTTGGACCACGATAACATTCGAGCACTTTTTATAGCTATCAAACTTAATTATCAGCTGACGAAGCTGACTCATACTTATTCCACTGTACTTCTCTCTAAGGGCTACTCAAATAGCATGAGTGATGCTAATGACTCATACTCAAATTCGAGGTCATCCACCATTGAACTAATCAATACTCCCTTAGCAGTGGAGTCCTTCCTTTTCCATATCTTATAAGCATCAAGGTCACGTCAATGTTGTACTGTAAAACCATCAGTAGGTTCTTCTATGAACTGATTTATAGCTTTTAAAACTTCTTATTCCTCAAGAACATATTGTATCCGTTGGTCCTCTGATGGCCGGCTAGAGGGGGGGGTCAATAGCTCTAAAAGATAAAAACAAAAACCTTTCTCAACTTATAGCTTATTAGAGCAAACACTTGTATAAAAAGAATAAAGAAGCATACAAATCAAAGATAGAGGCACAGAAAGAATTACTTGGTTGCAATCAGAGAATTGCTAACCTAAGATAAGTGAAACACACTATGAAGATCTCCTTTAGGCGGAGTAGCATCTTACGACGTTGATGACTTACAAACAGTAGTAGAACAAAAAGAGAATGATTTATAAGTGATGATATAGGCTACTGGGATCAGGGTTGTATTTATAGCCTTAATCGGGGTGTCTGGAAGGGTTTTAAGTGCCTGGACATAGATATAATTTTATCCTTGTCGCACCGGTTGTGTCACGACGCATTTTTAGAGAATTTTTGGTCGGGGCGCCGAACTATGAGGCACCTCGGAGGTGCCTAGTTGACCCAGGCGCCCAGACCAAGTCAACCTGTAGGTTGACTTTTCGATCCAGGTTCTCGCTCCGGCTTCGCTCGTTTGGGTGATTTGGGTCATCCGGAATAGGGCTAAACCGAACCCATTTCCCGGTTATATCGAGCAATCTTCTGTTCTGGCTTCTCGTCCCTCAGAAACGTCGTGTGCCTCTTTCTCATTCGCCAGCGTACTCTTTCGCAGCGCCTCGTCCCTCGGACGTACCAAGCTCGTCGAATCTCTCCCATGTCGTCCTTCTTGCTAGCTGCGTCTTTCGCTCGACCTCTTGTGCTCCTAAGTTTCTGCATATTTAGACACAAGACATCAGATAACAACAAGACCTATCTTGATTTAGTTAATCACATTAAAACCATCACGGGGTACTTACAATATCTTGAGATACCAAATTTTGTAGTTATCCCTATATAATTTCTCTCCTTTATTGAGTTTAGCTATGATGTTCTTAGTTGTCATAATCGACAATAAATAAAAATAGTATTTATTATTTTAATGTAATTCATATGCATGTAATTAATTATTGACTCAATGTAAATTAGAATTAGTTTATAAAATCAAATGGTAACTATATTTCCACTCATCATTTGTATGTTCCAATCTAATCAATATTAATCAGTTATATTATATATATCCTATCAAATGAACTAATTATGTAATGAACGTATCATAAAATGAGCTAATCATTCTTTAAAAACTGTTAACACATAACATAACTTTTTAGTAAAATAGTATTATTTGTATATAATGACAGTTTCTATTACATGATTTTATGAATATGAGTTTAATACTATCCATATATAGTGACAGTAATAATAACTGAACTCTACTTTGCAAGATAAGCTAGCACTACTTCCACTAGAAAAAAATACTAGTATAGTGAGCAATACTATACAGTTCATCCCGGACTCGATGAAGGCAAGATCAGCCTTAGTATCATCCATCAAATCTATATTCAAATCCATTTTTAGATCTTCCACATATTCTTCCGGATCCTCCTTCGAATCTCTAGGATCTTCCTCCTCAGATCCTTCGGGACCATTTCTAGACCCTCTTCAGATTTTATTAGATCCATTTCTTTGGGATCTGGATCCTATTTAGATTTTGTGAGATCCATTTCTTTAGGATCTAGATCCTCTTCTGATTCTTCAAAAAAGGTAGATCCGCTACCTTAGCGGCCCCCCTAGTGCCGGCCCCACGGATATGGAGGGAGGTTCATGCAGGTACACAGGCCATAGGCGCATGGTGGGGTAAACCCCAGGTTGTCAGTTCCTGAGAATCGACCCCTGACCATTATGCCAGAAATACCATGCGTCCACCGTCTGCGCTACGCCCTGGGGGCCCTCTTCTGATTCTTCAAGATCTCATGCTAAATGAAATAAATCTCTGCACATATCTAACACATGATAGACACCCTTTAGAGCGATCCATTAATTGGTGTGCTATATCTCTAAGATGTCCTGGCAGTGATTAAACCAGAGTTCATCTTCTGCGTTCATCTAGGATTGGAAACTCTTCTCGTTCGAGTTTCTAGAACAATCGGTCAAGTTGACAATAAGCCATCTGACTTTGTGTACCACGTCATAATCAAGTTCCTTAATCTCCTCCCAAAGCTCATATTGTCGTACATTGTGACTAGCTATCATGTATATTGTCCTTGGTATCTGGAATTGAAAATAATAATCTAAGCACAAAACTAGTAATAAAAATAGTTAAATCCAATTAAATTTTCTTATAGTTAATTAAATTAACTAATATATATATATATATAGATAAATTTTCTTATATTTGGAAAGTTTTAGTTAACTAGCATACTAGATTTTGGTCGATGAGGAGACTGGATCTTAAATCCCTTATCCTCATTAGAACTAATTCAATTAGGATATTCAGTTATTTTTTTTTAATTTAAGTTATTTTAATTAAATCATCCTAATCTATCTAGTTAAACTAATCAATGATTTGAACCAGATTAAGATCCTGCTTGGACCAACCCAATTATAGGGTCTAATCTAAACGAACTAGATCGATTCAGATTGTACCATTAGATAATCATACAAATACAAACCCAATAAGCATAATTAATTAAAAATAAAGATTAATTTTTAATTAATTTTACTGTGAAGAAAAAAAAACTTCCTGTTTCCATTTTTTATGTTCGCATAAGAAAAATTCTCACGCTTTTTCACATCTTTTCTTTTCACACGTGAGATAGTGCTGAAGAAGAAGTCGCTGGCTAGAGAATATCACGGCTGTCCTGACAATGATCACCACGAAGAAGAAGATGTTGTCTCAGAAAATGATCACCACATTGAAACCTTCTCCTATTTCTAGAAACCAAATCTCACTCAATAGATATTCTCTTTTACTGGTTGCTTCGATCACCTCCAACTTCATTCCTCGTCTTCGATTACTCTTGGACATAGAGATATATAGGAAGCTTAATTTGTAACCGATAGTTTAATGACATTTTATTAAAATTAAATGAATAAAATGAATCGATCATTTCCTTCACCTCTTAACGTTGCAAATTCTATAACATTTAACGTTGCAAATTCTTCAACGTCTACAACATCCAACAATAACTTATACGGACTTACAGAATCTCCTGAATAATCATCCCTACTTAGATTTAAATTTTAATCATTTTATTTATTCTCTTAAATATTTTATCATTATTAGTGATCGGCACAAACGCGTGTGTAATATAATTCTAAGAATCAAGAATTAATTATTTGGATAAGATGCGTCAGACCTATGCAATAGTGCAATAATGCAAGGGTGACGCTAGAGAATTCTAGTAACAAACTACTGTAACGGATTTCCTTGTGCAAAAAATTAATTTAATTTAATATTATATTTATCTTAGTAAAAAAGACTAAGAAAAGTATATTTTTTAACATGACCTAAACTATTTATAAAAGCTTATTTGATCATAGTGTTGTCATTCTAAGGTGGCGTTTAGTTAAATGATGGGAATGACTATGGGTATGGGTTTGATAGAAAGGTGGAATGGTAATGGGAATGAGAATGAAACCCATCTAGTTGTATGAGTTTGCATGATTCCCAAAAATTTAGGAATCATTCCCAAACCCATAATCCAAACACTATCTTTTACTATCATTCCATTCCTTCATTCCCAAACCCATAATCCAAACACTATCTTTTACTATCATTCCATTCCCAAACCCACCAACCAAACACCCCCTAAGATGTGTGACTAAAGAGAACTATATTTTTTTATATAAAATAACCAGAGAAAATTAATGATGAAAAAATTCATAATAATACGCCGTAGCTGAGTCTCGAACTCTAGATCACTGATTGTTATGCTTGTGGAATTACTAATAAATCTTGAAATTATTTTTAGTATGAATAGAAAAAAAAGGCATCAACGTAAATTCAATTTAGGCTCCACCAAAGTTAGTTAGTAAAGAGAGGAGATTTTTAATAAAATAGTAAGATATCACACCTGTAAAGACAAATAGATGTTTTTGATTGCCCAAACAATGTACTACTACATTTTTAATATTAGAATTACGCATAGTTAATTAATTAAAAATTAAATTCTTTCGCAAAAGATAAATATTGTAGTCGAAGTATATAAATTGTTGGAGATTTCTACAATAGGATATTATGCTCAAGCTACTCAAATAATGAAAGAATCCAAAAAAAAAAAACTTGTGTGAGAGTTAAAGACTTCAATCGTATCGAACTTCTATTGATTTATCTTTTCGATTTCTAGTTATATTTTACTGTTTTTATTTTCATTAACATCGAGATGTCTTCTTCTATTCCATCAAATGAATATTGATTTCGAGTTGGATTCTCGGATATTTTTGTAAATTATTTATATAATAATCTTGTACGATGGGGTATCTATTGCCTTAGATTGTATTAGTACCTTGTCCACTTGTTAGTACTAGTCAAAAGCGCGTGAAGACAGTCAAACCATGCGCGTTCACACATGCCTCTGACCGGCGAGAGGGAGGAGTAAATGATGACGCTTTGGATCCTGATAAGTTTCGAGTATGAATTGCTGGGAGCGGAATTATGCACTTTACCCCAGAGTGTTTGCGATTTGATCGTCTACATGACCCATTGATATTAGGGGTAAGACGAGGGGTGAAGGAGAAAGGAATGCAACAAGTAGGCAATGATACTCCGATGTGAAATGCTTGCATTATCGATTCGCCTGTGCCGGCGTTGAATGTAATGTATGTATAAAAAAAGGAAACGACATGAATTGGCTCCTCTACCCGCGGTGTTAAAGTGATATTGAAAATGACTTTACATTCATCCGGGTGGAATCTCCTTACCTTGTCTTTTAACATATTAACATAATGATGTGGGATCAATTTAAGTTTTAAAGGATGATAATTTTTTAACTTGGAAATTAGAATCAACGTCAGTCAATAATTACATATTTGAATTTTCAAAATCTATATTTATTATCGAAAAATCTATAACCATCAAATTTTGGATCTAAATTCCACTTCCTCTACTTGGGATGCCACGATGTTAAATGATATAGAAAATGACTTCCTGTTCACTACGTGGAATCTCCTCACCTTGTCTTTTGGCATATTAACATAACGATGCGGGATCCATTTAAATTTTAAAGGATCATAATTCTTAATTCGGTACTTAGAATCAGGCTTGTCGATAGCCATACATGTAAATTTTTAAAATTTATTGATGTGGTGATAAGAAAGGTTGACCCTGTGGAGGATAGTTATCACGGTGGAAGTCAAAGTCAAGGTGGTGAACACTCAGATATCAGTGGTAGGTCGGGCGATCGGATCGCTCGATCGGGAGAAACGGTATCAGAACCGACATCACCTCTAGTTCGGCGATATATTGAACACCTGACGCTCAATAAAGAAAGATGTCAAAGTATGCAGAACCTGTGTCGAGCGACAGGACTCCGGATAGACGCAGTGGAGTCTCGGGCGAGCGGGCGAGATAGAGGTGTGGTGGAATGTCAGCTGGGCGGACGAGGTACAGGAGCTGCCAAGTGACGGCTGAGCGGCTAGCCCACTCACCCTAGTAGCAAATCCACAGCGTTATCCCTCGACATCCTTTTGGGAGTTAATGTCTCCGACACCAAGCATGGTCAGCCATAAGATAGTACGACGGAAGCTTCCACTGTCACTTCAGAAATATGCTCGGTTTGTTAAGGTACTGTGTCAGAGACACTTTACTGACAAGTCTTTTCAGGGAAAACTTTAGGAAACGTGTTTGTCTTGGAGAGCATGCACGCGTACTACATGAGCTTTATATAAAAGGGTCCAAGCATTGATGGAGGTACGCGATACACACTATTTGCTCTATAGTGCTCTTTGTTGTTGCTCCGCCTTCTACTTCATCGCGCGGTGACTGACTTGAGCGTCGGAGGGACAACGCCGGGACCCCTTCCCTGGCTTGACACTGATATGATATGTGTTGCTGTTTGAAACGGAGTCTACATATAATCAGCAAGAACATCATATCCCCAGCTTTCCATTTCATCGACTTTCAGACAGGATCATTTACATTTATTATTGGAGAATCCGTAACTGTCAAATTTCAAACCTAAATTCTGCTATTTAAGTTTTTTTAATATATTTATTATTTTTAATAATTTATATTTCTTTAGTATTTAGAATAATTATGATATTTCTAGTATTTCTTTGTATAGTTCTATTAATTTCAATTTCTCTTTTTTTTTTAAATTTTTTTTTAGTTTCAGGATCCAGAGTTTATAGGACATGTCTAACTATACAAGGAATGATCCTTCCATTATTAATATTTTTTTTAATTAATCGAGGATTTTCTATTTTATTTCTTCGGATTCTCATATTATTTTCTTCTTAATTCTTCTCTTCTTATTAGCCCACAAGTCACATAACTAGACAAATAGTTAGTGATGGTATTCGATGAATGACAAAGATAAACCTATGATGTCTGACATTCAACCGACTATAATACTAAAGTGCCCAACCTGACACGTGAAGATGACTCAAAGCACTGTAGCAATGTCAAAGGAGAGGGATTTTAGAAGGCTGTAGTAGGTGAGGTTCTATGAACAAATTTTTCCTAAATAGTTTTGATACGCTATAGTATTTTTTATTATTTAGACTAATTTAGTTTAATGAAATTAGAAATAACTAATAAGTGGTAGTTGCATTATACTAAAATAAGAGAAGAAGCTTAAAGACTAGGTCTCTTGAAATGAACAGTTTGTTGATTTTCCACTTATCTACAATCGGATCGAAAACACCTTAAAAAAAGACGGCAAAAAGGAAAATAAAAGCTACTTTCTCCTGTTCACATTTATGAGTTCATAACTAGTAAAATCTACCATCATCAAATCCTAGAACGCCCCCAAAGCATGAGTCAATCAACATCTCCAGCTCTACATCATCGTGAATCCCAGAAGTGTCCTAGAACGCCCCCAAAGCATGAGTCAATCAACATCTCCAGCTCTAGATCATCGTGAATCCCAGAAGTGACATCGCCGGCGGCGGCGGCACCTAGCGCCGGCCTCTCATCGGCAGGAACCATGGCCGGGAGCCCGAGACGGTAAAACTCCGACGAAGAGGAAGTGCTCGTCGTGGTCAGATTGCTCGCTACGTCCTCCTCTGTGCTCTCCTGTTTAGGAGGAGCTCCGAACGAAGCAGAGGAGCTTGCTCCGAACCGAATCAGGCAAGCGTTTTCTCTGAAACCCGAGGCGGAGGCCATGTGGTCGCTCGCCGTGGCCGGATCTCTGCAGGTGTGCTCGCCGTCGTAGGTGATGACGAAGGTTTTGGGGTCGTCCTCTGCTTGCTGGACCTGTCTGCGAGCCAAGCAGCCCTGGTCGTACTTGTGAGTGCATCTGAAGTAGCTCCTGCGAGTTCATGTTCATCGTCAACTCTGGAATTAACTCGATCTCTCGATTGGTTCAATCGAAGAAAGTTTACCTCGGATTATTGGAGTTTTGGATCGATTTTTGCCCGTATTTTCTCCATGTTTGACCATCATCTAGAGATTCAGATTTGAAAACCTTCTTTGCGGACGAATTCGATCTGCGATTGATTTAGAAAGTGTTAAAGAATTCCAAGTTGTTGATAAATGAAACTTCGAAGAAGACATCAAACTAGGTCAATGATAAGTATTAAAAGAATACTTTTGTCCTTTTTTTTCTCTAAAAGATGAGTACCTCCTCCGGCAGCCACCTCTGCCGTCGCCGGCGGGGCTGGTCCGCCGCTTCTTGCTCGAGGCCTCGCGGGGAGAAGGCGACCCGATGTCGCCTACCGGAAGAGTACAGTTCACCAGAGAGAAGGCTCTCGAGGAGGACTGCAAGAGGTCCCCGAGCACGGCCCCGATGGTGGAATCCCTAGCTACCTCCGCCGCCAGCAGCTCCCCCAGCTGCACCGCCGAGTCCCGGATCTTCGCCACCTCCTGCGCCACCGCGCCGGAGAACGATGACTCGGCTTCTGCCGTTGTCGAAGACGCCATTAGCAGACTCTGCCTGGCCTTGTTCCTTTGCTGCAGTGGTGGTGGTGCTTGCGGGAAGAAGAGGCTTTTGGTTTATATATATAAAAAAAGGAGGGTATTTTCGGAACGAGAAAAATGAAATAATTACAGCCGAAGCTTCGAAGAAGAGGAGATGCTGTCACAAACGTGACGATGTGTGGATGACGTCAGCATTGGTTCTAGTTTTTCTCTTTTTTAAAAAATATTTTTAATGTATAAAAAAATAAGAAAAATAATTAAAAATAAAAATAGCAAGTGGACAACGTTGCGTGGAATTTAGTGGCCGAAGAGATGCGTCTGTGGAAAAAGGAGGAGGCGGAAACTTGGGAACCAAGGAAAATATATATAAATTTTCAATTTATTTAAAATTTTTTTAAAGTAGAATATCACTATTTTTACAAATTAAACATTAAATAATATTATTACATTGGGTTAAAGAAGTTAACCATAAATATTTATTTCCAGTTTTCTTGATTTAATATTTCTTAAAAAACATAAATACAAATTTTTTCCCAAAAAAATGACTCTACATTTTCGCGGCTAAATCGAGTTATTTTAAATCATAGACACCGAATAGATAAATATACATGGTCACGTCCTCAATCAATAGTTAATCAATTAAAGCAGTATGAACCTGCTGAACTTATGAAAATAATAAATTATTCTGCGTCTATCCGGAAAGTTGCTCAAATCACTCGAGCCTCATAAATGGAGATTGATTCTCTCAATAATTATTTTACTATTTTATTTTATTATATTAAGAATATGTCTCCATGCTAATTAATTTTGATAATATTTAAAATAAAATTATATTAATATCTTTTTATTTTTTCATCAAAATAATTTTAAAATTTATTAATAATTTCTATAAATATATTAATTAGAAATCTAGAGTTCAAGAACCAGCTGTAATATATTATTGAGAAATTTTCTCATTAATCAATCAGTGATATAGAATTTGAAATTCAATTGCAACGTATTATTAAGAGTTGTTCTCATTTGCAACGTATTATTAAAAATTGTTCTCATTAATCAATCAGGGATTTAGAATTCGAGCGTTACTCAAATATTACACTATTACATGTGTCTTAGCGCATCCTTAACCGATTTATGGATGACTTTTTGGCTAAGATTAAATATAGTATTTGTTCATATCAGTTTAATATCTAATATAAAAAATTAAATTAATTTTTTACGAAGGAGACTGTTACCTGTACGTGTTTATGTATTATAATACGGATCCACATGTAATTTTGGTGGGGAGTCTTGTCCTACTTAAAAAAAGTAGAGATAATAATAAAAAATTTAAATTATTTTCTATATGTCAAATTTTCTTCTCTCAGATCTAACCCTATATTGCCCCATCGGATATAAGGGGCCTAGCTCACACAACGCATATGCACGATCGCTAATAATTATAGAGAATTTCCTCTCGTTCGAACCATGGTACCACGATAAAATGCTCAAGCGGTTTTCTCAAAATATCTAAATCTTAATGATGATATATTGTAGGATAATTTTCTCTAATAAAATTAAAAATCTAGAAAGTTACCTGGCGCGGTCAGTGAGGAGTCGCTCGTGCTTCTAGATTTTCATAGTACAACAATCGATTTGTAAGATTGGGTTATCAAACTCTAGAACTAATTGAACCGAAGGCTCGACTAAGACACCTAGATTATTAAAAATAAAATTACAGGGAATTTCCATACTAGGTGCATTAATTAGTTCAAATATCATACTTCTTTTATATTTATTAAACTTAATTATTTAAATATTCTTATTTAGATAATTTCTTCACAGCGTTTATTGAGTATTGTACCAGAAAGATGACCTGGGCTCCCAGACATGGTCCAGATGACGTGGGCTCCCAGATATGGCCCAGATGAAGTGGACACATTCATGCACTTCACGTCGACGAAAGATATTTTCATTGATTTAATCCCAACCGCCCGTTCGCGTTGGCAACTTGATGCCGATTTGTGCTGGGAAGCAGGATCCTCTATAATTGCAAACGTCACCGTGCGCAACTTCGTTCAATTGTAACCGTTCATCGTCAAGTACAAAAGAAACGAACCGTTAGGTGATGTGCACTGGGCGGTGCAAGTGAGCTGTCATGTTATGCAACTTGGAGAGGATCCTAAATCACGGTCTGCCCTTTTCTGTCTTAAGGGCGAGCTGCGACCTCTACGAGGTCGCCCCCACGGCGATTCGAGGGATTCGTCAGCGAAAATCGCGCTGCGAGCCTGCAGCGCACAAATTAAATAATCTCCTTGGTCGTTCCGGTTGGGGATTTACCTGTTCGAGCGCGGATCTAAAAGGTATTCTATGTTCCTTCTTCCTTTCTGTCGATGATTTGTTTGCGTGTGATTTTTGTTGGCTTGCTGTTCTATTCGTTTGGCCATTGAATGCTGCTGGTTTTTTTAGGGGCAAAATAAGGAAGGGAATGGGTTTCTGGGAAACGACCTTAAAAGTCGGGATTTTTGTCTTTCGTTCTTCTATTATTTTGGATGGGAGCCTGGTGTCTGATTTGAGACACATGGATTTGTATCTGACAACTATTGAATCGAAGAATATTCCATCTGTTTTAAAAATAGGACTAGTGTTAAAAGTCAGGAATGTGGTCTATGCATTCTTCTGTTCCTTTGGTAACTATTGAATCCAACAATCTTCCATACGCTTAAAAAATAAGACGTATGTTGGTCTATTGTGCATACTATTTTGGCATAGCTTAATGTTAATGGGCGATCTCTACAATGCGGTAGTTAGCATACAATTCAGATTTTCTTTACATATCTTTTTTTTGGATCGACATTTTATGTTCAGGTCATATTTCAAGATGTCTGATGTTCCTTTCTTTTAAATCAACAACACATGGTTTATGAATGTGATAACACGAACTATTGTAGCATATGATGTATGCTATATCTACGTCTGCTCCATATTATCATTCACTTGCAATATTTTAGCATCTTCAATCTTTATTTTTTTTATTTGTCAAGCCAGTTGCACATTACAGGACTGTTTATGTGAGAATTATTTTTTGCTTTACTGACGAACTTACTTTATATATCCACGAATCATAGAGATTGTATATCTTATTAATTTTTCAGAGGTTCCTATGCTAAAATTCTAGATTTGTGATTGGCAATTAAGTGCAGTAGTCAATGGTCATGCCATCGCTGCGCATTGCTAAACATTTTTTCCTTAAAAAAAAATCCGTATCGTGAATATTTTAACTCAGCAATGCTGAACAATGCTTCTCTCTTTTCTCTTACTGCAATTAAAGATCTTTGATTTCGGTTGTGAAGTTGATTGCTTTCATCAGGCTGCTTTAACATTTAGGTCTCATTGTGATAAGCTTGAAATCTTCTGTTCAAATTGCAGATTGGATAGTTTACTTTTTGATAACCTTTGAGTTATTTTTGTCACTTGTTGCCTTTGCTTCATGATGAGCTCAACAGTAACATCCCCTGGCATTCATCCTCCAATGAGGATTGCCTCATTAGAGGCACCACAATCCTGGCCACCAACAATTCCATTTGGCCAACCAGAACCAGAAAGTGATGATGGTAATGAAAATGAGCTGCTTTCAGTGTCATGGAATCAAGATTATGGGTGCTTTGCAGTTGGAACAAGCAATGGATTCCGGATATTCAATTGTGACAGTTTCAAGGAAACTTTCAGGAGGGATTTGAGAAGTGGGGGCTTTGGAATTGTTGAAATGTTATTTCGTTCAAATATTCTGGCTCTGGTTGGTGGTGAGACAAATATTCAGTACCCGCCTAACAAAGTAATAATCTGGGATGATCATCAGAGTCGTTGTATTGCTGAATTTTCATTTAAATTTAATGTAAGAGGCGTGAAATTGAGACAAGATCGGATTGTCATAGTTCTTGAGAACAGGATTTATGTACACGATTTCAAAGATTTGAAGCTTCTTCATCAAATGGAGACTATATCTAATCCAAAGGGACTTTGCTGCCTCTCACATCATTCTAACACTTTTGTGATGGCATGCCCTGGTCTACGCCGTGGAGAAATTCGGATTGAACATTTTGGTCTGAATGTGACAAAACAAATTAATGCTCATGATTCTCGCATATCTTGCATGTCTTTGACCTTGGACGGGCTTCTTCTTGCAACTGCAAGCTCAAAGGGTACACTTATCAGAATATTCAATACAATGGATGGTACTCGACTACAAGAGGTAAAACTTCCATAATTTTCTTGTGTCAATGCTATGCTAGGAAAATTGTTAAAAAGTTCACATCTATTTGATAAATGTGTTGTGCATAACTTACCCTCACGTATATGCCAATCTTGAGTCTGAACTGAAGTTATAACTTCTGATTCAAGAAAAAAAATAGTTGCATAGCTTTTATCATTGAACAGGAAGATTGACAATGTATATGATACAAAAACAAAGGCCAAAACCAATGAATCTGTATTATTCAGCATCATCCTGAAGCTGTGTATGCCCCAAAAAATTATTGTTGTGCTATTGATTGTACTAAATGCTGGCATCATACACTAATTGACTTGACCAGCTCTTAGCTGATTCAGTTGTCTTGGACTCTAGAAACTGAAATAGGATTTCAATCAATGTTTTGGGATATTGATAACACATCTAGCTTGACAAGATTAGAGGAAGAGTAATTCCACGAATGACGAGGTATTTGTATTTCTTTTCCTCTCCCTGCCCATTGGTATTCACTTTTGTTACCATTACCAATGTTATGGTCTGTACCAATTTATCTTGAGTTGCAGCTGGCTTAAAATGTAAATGTAGTTAATGTTGTTGCAAATCCTTATCTTGCTCCATCTAGAATTCAGTGGCTGCATGGTCTGTCATCATTTTCCCCTTTGTTTCTTTCCTATCTACTATTAGTAAATTGTGTTCGGCTGGGGTTTTAAGTTCAAGCTTGCTGAAGTAGAATAGAATATTTACCTTTTTGTTCTTGTTAATTATTTCAAGAATAATGAAACCATACAAGCAGCTCTTGGATGGATGTATGAATTAAAATGAGTTGTGGAATGGCACAATCTTCTCAACAAGTAGCTTCTGTACGCTGTGGTTTTGTGGTTATTTTTATGCAAGTCATAGTTTATCTCTCTCCCCATAGATATAGATGAAATGCTATCTTAAATTGTTGACGTTTGGAAATAAATTTCCATGTCAGTGTAAGTTACTCATCCATCACTCAAAATTGTAGGTACGCAGAGGACTAGATAAGGCTGACATATATAGCATTGCCCTCTCTCCAAATGTGCAGTGGCTGGTAGTCTCCAGTGATAAGGGAACTGTACATGTGTTCAGCCTTCGAGTTAGAGTGGGTGGAGAAGAATCCTCCACTCAGATTGTACCTTTTCAAAGTCCAGCAATTGTACAACAGAACTCTTCCACTCCGTTCAATCCTCTATCATCTCCAACCGCTGCAGCCAACGCTAACTCATCACTGTACTTTATGAGAGGTAAATTGTCTCTTATTGCAAGTGTTTTTCTCCTCTTTATTGATGTTCATGATTGGAATGAAGGTGCCCCCATGAGCGTAGCTGAGTTGGTACTCGAGTGGTAGATTTGTATTACAGAAGCAAGGTTTGAATCCCCTGGGGTTCATTCCCTTAGGGAATAAATTCTTTCCATCTAGGAGGCTGCTCGGTAATGTGATTTACCTCCCTTCCACAAGGCCTTGGGGCAGGCAGTGGAGGGGTGCTTGGAATGAGCGTTATCACCTTTTGCATCACATGATTGGAATGAAGGTGTTCTAGTTTTTCCTCTTTCTATGGCTTAGATACTCATTTAAAATGATAATGACAGTAATGTGCTTTTTTGGAGAAATGGCTCTGCTATTCTGTTAGTAACAATGATTAGGATTTCCTGTCCCACAATAGTTTGATAATTTCGAATGGAGTCCAGAATCAATTTGTAGTTATTATTCAGCCAGAGTAAAAAATGGCTATGCTGCTTAGTTTATCTTTATTTGAACAATGAGATAACAACTATAAGAAACCAAACCTTCATTATCTAAATCTCTTCCTTTATGGGCTGGAAAATTAGGATTAGGAGTCTAAATTTCCAGAATGGGAAAATTCAACTGTCGCATTAAGTTCTGGAACTGCATACCAACTTCGAATATCAACTATGAAGTTTTGCATTGCACTGCATAACGTGAGATAAAAATTTGTTTTTTTCTAAGATGTTCGTATTTTGTTTTATCTAGTGAAGAAACAATTTTCTGGACTAGAATTATTATTGCAAAAAGGAATATTGTTTTGCAATAGAATTTAGGAAACAGATTTACAATATTTCTGCCTTTCATTTCATGCAACCTCAAATAAATCAACCGAGCTGGTAAAATATAAAACATTTCTCATGTTAAGTTTAATTACACAGGTGTGCTCCCAAAGTATTTCAGTTCTGAATGGTCATTTGCCCAGTTTCACTTGCCAGAAGGCACTCGGTATACTGCTGCATTCGGACTTCATAATAGTATTCTGATTGTTGGCATGGATGGAAGGTATCAATCCATTTTTCTCTCATGCAAATCTTTGATGATTATGTGTCCTTTCCATTATACAAATATGTTTAACTTGTTATTTGTTTTTTTTCCTGTGTGTGCATCAAAGTTTGGAAAAAAAAACATGAGTGGTATAAGGTCAATTCACTGCAAAGTGCATATATGGTATTTACATGCTTGTGCAATCTACCAAAAGAAAGACATTCATAATGATAACAAATTCCATATTGTATATGTTTAAGAAGTTAGGTTCCCATAAGTCTTTTTAATAAGGTTTCTGTGATGACCTGCTGCCAATATCGCAAAGAAGGAAATTTTATATTGGAGAAACGTAATTTGTAGTTGACTTGGCAATCCCTACAAGGGTCAATTTAACTCAGCTACAACATTCATGCTTGAGCTTTGTCCATCCATAAGTCTCACCGATCTTCGTTTCAGCTTAGTTATATAGGTGAACAGGTTAATTTGACTTTGACTCGGCATACCTGGGGAGATCCACGTTTGGGTTACTTTAGTACTTTAGTTATATAGGTGAATCTTGAACTCAATCTTACAATTTAGTACTTTACAATAATACTACATTAGAGCAAGGATTTACATATACCTTTTGTTGTTCTGGAAAAAGTTTATAATAGATTAGTTAGCCAACTATTTTAATGGATTTTAGAGCAGAGAGGAATTTGATGTTATATATATATATAATGTTCACTAGTGATAGGGCAATGATTTTCCTAGTCATAGGATGACATCAAGGTTAGCTATCAGTCCCCTATCTTTTAGCGTTAGTACTAGACGAACAAACTAACCGTGTTCAAGTACAGCTTGTATGTTATTTGTAGATGATATCATGTTAATTGCTGATAGTGGAATTAGAGTGAATTTGAATTATATTGAAGAAATTTTATAGGCTAAAAATATTTTGGAACTTTATGGACTAGAATAGGTGGGCATGGGTAGCAACAATATTAAGTATTTTGGATCTTATTTAGCGAGAGTATTGATAAAATATCATTAATAGGATAAAAATCTAAAAAGGGCGGAGCTTGAGAAGGGTTGTGTAATCGGTCATGTGTCTGTTAGGTTAAAAGGATTCCTCTTTTATATTATGGATCAAAGTGTTGGGTTGTTAAAAAATTTACATACGAAAAATTAAAGTAGAATGGATGCGAATGCAAAGTTAAATGCCTAAAATTACAAAAAAAAAAGGATAAAAATAAAATTACCAATATCGGAGAGCAATTAGGCCTAAAGCTTCAATGGATATCAAAATGAAAGCTTCTATAGGTAGAAGAGTTAAACCAGCTATAGTGGAAGATCTAAGAGATAGAGAAGTTTTTTATTTTTTCAAACAAAAAATCATTTATTTAACATCTCAATGAAAAGATAAAATTGATTAACCGGCCTTGATAGATTGGACAAACTTGGTTCAATAACCATGATGACGGTGATACAAGCTTGCAGAGAAATCTGATATAAAAGATCATGAACCTAGACCAAACAATTAGGGCAAACATGATTCAACTGTGACGACACTGCTACCATAGATTGTAACTGATAATTAGAATTTTGGCAGTCATATTATGCTTATAAATGAGTTCATGAGCCTAGAAAGAAGCCTGTTCAAAACTTGCAAACAAGATCAATCACCAAGGTTCAAATCTGTCTACAAAAATCATAACCAATTTGTCCATGGGTTATTACAAGCTTTGCTTTCTAGATTTATTAAATAAAAATGAGCTTATTTAGAGCCTAAAATGATTCATGATTTGTGTCGTTCATTTTGTTTGTTTTGTTATTAGCAAATTCAAGATTTGATAATAGTTGAGTAATCCTGCTCTTTTTAGCTGCAATGTCACAGAATTGGCCAACAAGCAGTCTTTTTTTTTTTTTGTTCCGGTTCTATTTTTTTCTAATTTTTTTTTCTCCAGTTTCTATAAGTGTACCTTGGATCCAGTGAATGGTGGCCAGATGTCCCAAAAGGAGTATGTCAGGTTTCTGAAATCTGATTCCCAAAGGTGTGCCACCAGATGATCCTTCTATTGCTGCTGCGTCCACTTGAAGAGAACGGATCCTCTGCGCCCGTCTCCCGTGCGCCCTCTGCACCCGTCGCTACACGACAAAAAATACACGCGCTAAGCACGTGCCCTCACCTCTTCCCTCCTAATTCCCAATTCTCAATTCCCCCTCGCCCATAGCCTGATCGGTCCACAGACCGATCAGGAAATATTATTGCATGATCGGTCTGTGAGACCGATCAGGCATTCTCCTCTGTTAACCCTGAGAATGCTGCTGCCGTGTTGCTTTGAACACAAGCTTTCTTGTCACCAGAAAAGGAGGCAGATGAAACTGAATTGGGAGGAAGAAACTGAATCAAATTTGAAGTCAATATTTGAGTACCTTACACAAACGAAATTCGAATTTGAAGATGGTGTGCCAACTCTGAATCCCGTTCTTGTCTCACTGCTGCCAAGATCCCAGGTGTCCTCAGCCGTCTTCCCTCCCAGATTTCGCCGGAGAGCTGCAAAGCCCTGCTGGTCACCGGAAAGGGTTGCTGCTGGCCAAGACTTTGTGTATCCTGCCTCCCGCCGGCTTTGAGCACCATGGCAGCACCAACCATTGCCCCTTCGCACCCTCCGAGCGGCAGCCGACGGTGCCATATTAGATGTTAGCCATAACAGGCAATGCCTTGCGATCGTCGGCACAAACTTGGCAAACTTCCGGCGGATCTGAGATGTGGAGCATTACCGTCTGTTAACCCCTGGGATCGTAGCTGGTGTGTCGCGGGCGAAGAGGACCACCTTCGAAGGGGAGAGGAGATGAGGAGATGAGCGAGAAACGCACGTGCTTAGCGCATGTATTTTTTGTCGTGTAGCGACGGGCGCAGAGGGCGCACGGGAGGCGGGCGCAGAGGATCCGTTCTCCCACTTGAATCCTTTGAAAAGAGGTGACTGCTTTAAATTGTATATAGAAATGCAATCGCCTTTTTTTTTCTTTTTCTTTTTCTAATGTGTAAATAATTATTAAAAAAATAGTGTGTGTGTAATTGATGGATTATGTTGGTTTGTTTGTGCACGATGCTTATAATATAATAGTGTTTATAAAAAAAAGTTCGGGGACATTTGTTTTACTTGTAGTGCATTTTTCGAAAAGAGAAATAGATTATATTATTGAAAATTATTAATTAAAAAGTTGTAAAAAAGAGAGTAATTCAACGACAGGTGATGAAATCTGTCTCTCATTATTATTATCGCATGGATATAAGCAATCCCACAGTGACCTCCACTAGGTCGTAGAGAGTATTGCAATCCCACAACAACCTCCACGGGCTCACAGATATGTTGCAATTCCATAATTTTTTAAAAAAAATTAATTAATATATTTTATATTAAAAAAATATCAAAACCATATTGACACAATACATCAAAATCATATTGTTCCAATCATAAATCTAAACTCCAACGAATCAAAATTTTAAAGCATGGTCAAGTATTCTAATTTTGAAATTGTTATTATTATATCATGTTACTTTATTAATGGAATTTTGATATAGCAAACACAGATCATTATTCTATGAAACTTAAAACCTATATTGTCATCATTTAATTACATAAAATATACAACTTGCAAAACCATATTCATAGCAAAGAAACTTGCGAACTTCACCAAACGTACAGTTTCAGATTACCAGATATACACCTTCATGACAAGTACAGTATCAGTTTGAAGCATGCAGTTTAGTTGCAAGTGATTCGAGCTATATGATCTTCATTCAATGCAAAGAAAGACAAATGGTGTAAAAGAATTGTTAATAGTTACATTATATGGTCCAGGGTGTATAGACTAACCCAATGAGAACTCGATCAGGATTGAAAGTGTTATGGTGTATCGGAAACAGGGGGTATGGCGTCCACCTTGTACCGCAAGCTCTGTCGAGATTATTCAAACAAACAACTCAGAAAACTTGGACGCTGAAATCCAAGGTTGTGTATGCTTCCACAAAACCAGAAGCAGGTTTTCAATTCAGATATCTGCTTAGGGTTAACACAGCCAATACGGAAACTTTGGGATAATGAAAAATTAACTAGCTAGGACTCGTGATAATGATACACGGGAACAAAACAAAATGTGACAAATAAAGAAGCTTCTTTTACCTTTTTGAAAAATGTTGAATATGAATTGTCCCAAATTAGTTTGTATGATCCAGTCAAGATAGTGGAGAAATTGCCCTGCAAACAAAATAAATGAATCAATTTGAAGACACGAAATTCAACTAAAATATCAATTCTATGTAATAAGAACCAGGCTTGACGTACTTGGTCCGATTCATATCTCCTGTATGGTAAGATTAACTGCAAAAAGAAACCTTCATCAGATAAATCAACAAACAACGAGACTATAATGTAAGAAATACATTAGAGTAGCCTCTGGAAGGCAAAGGAAATTATCTTGAAATTAAATCAGGCCAAACTAGTCCTAAATATATAACCTCGATGAAGTTCAACAGGCTTACCGTTGTTCCACCAGATGGACTTACATACTCAATGCGGAAACCAATATCCTGTTCATCGCAATAAAATGTGACTTGTGGAATCTTAAAATTATATCTTTGCAGTTGATCAAACATACTTAAAATAATCAAATAAGTGGGAAAAACAAAGGAATGGCAAGTAATGTAGCAATGCTAGCACATGCTTAATGCTTTAACAATGTGGATAGTAAACAGCTTAAGCAATTTCCCAGACTTATAGAAAGAAACAAAATAATAGTTACATATACAAATCTGGTTTTGAATTCTCAATATGGAACAATCTACCACCAAATAAAATGAAACCTGAGGAAATTCAAAGATAGATCAAATGAACTATGCAACCTGTCATGGCCTAAACAGCAAAGTGTAGTCAGTCAACCCTCTTAAGAATCCATGACGAGTTTCATTAAATTAAAAAAATTAAATTTATTCAAATTCTGATTTCGTAAGCTCACGGTTCACTCATACTCACCTCAAGCGGCAGGTATCGTCGGCCCCACATCAAGATAAGATATAGACATGTATATCAGGGGGGTATTTTGCCTTAGCGCAGCAGCCCTGCATGGAGAGATCAGACACCCAACAAGGCATTTTGCATTGATTGGGAATTGACCCCAAAACCTATTGAAGCAAACACCCATACAAGGACCAACTATGCCAACCCGTGGGGCGATTAATTGAGATACTAGATAAGATGATAAAGATTTAAATAAAGGCAATTCGAACGAATATTTCAACCCAAATGGGTATTGAGTAGATGCAGATTACCGTAATACATGTTAATCAGCACAACCAGAATGGAAATTAATCACAGAAGATGACCAGATAAGATAATTATTAAGTTATCAAGTCATTGGTCGCAATCTAAATCCAACCATAAGAACTATGAAGAACACATTATTATATATGAAGATTTAAGAAGTACCATGCTAAGTGACCCTTGAATCAATGAGAAATCCCACGCGATGTATGAATTTACAGATTCAACTGCCAATGTTACCTGCAAAACAAGTACAGAGACAAAGCGACACCTGGTTTCAACTCCCATGGATGATTGATAATGCTATCACATGAACTGGCTTAACACTCTAGAAGCACTTTGTGTTGCCAGGTCTAATTATTGAACGTAGTAAATGCCCAAACAAACACATAAAGAGAGTACAATAACTATCATACCTCCAAAAATCATAAAACATGATTCAAGATTAATATATGAAACAAAAACACATGCAACAACACAGACCTTCATACTATTTGGACATTTTTTGGTCAATATATACATAACAAACAACAACCTAGTGATTCCCTTTAAAACTAAGCAAACAGTTGTCAGATACCAGCCATCTAGCTTGTTAAGAAAGTTCTTTGTGTAGAACAACAACATGACAACAAAAAAAATAATACTAAAGATGAAATCAGTAAGGTCTTAATAATTGACATCAGTATTACACAGATCTTAGATTAGTACTAAAATCTTGTTTCCTTCCAATTTTTACTGATTAGTGGGTCCTAGTGTTCATCATATCAACTATTTCAGTATGGTGAATAAGTATAGCTGATAGCAGGCCATCAAACAGGCCTTAGAAATTGGTTTGGTTCAGCACTGAATTTCGTTAAGTTAGATATGTTCCCAAAAAGTGACAATAATATCAAACAATTAGTTGTAACTTACATCAACCAAATAGACCAACATACGAGCTGTAAGATCAAATTCATAACAATTGTAAGGCATCATTAGTCACAGACTCACAAGAGAAAATATGAAAGATATGTCATACCTCATGTGTTTTCCCTGCGGGTACGATGATTTCTTTATAATCATCATTATTCCTGATAAATAAACAGAAATACTCTGTATCATTGGTTCAGTTCAGTTTAGTAAACTAACCTCTAGTGGATAGAGATAGAAGTAGTATAAGATGAAAAACTACATACCTTGACTCAAGGGCTCCTGCATCCTCTGCTTTAATGAAAAATGGTGAGTTTGAGAACACCTCACTGTGATAAAACTAAATTGTGAGAACTGATGAAGATCTCATGCATATAGTGAGCATCTTACAGAAACAAAGGAATGATTGATTATTCAATTGACAAATACAAGCAGTAATACATCAAAACACTGAAAATTTTCATAAGAGCTGGTAATAGCCTAATATCACTAATGATATTTCTCAATGTTTCTCAAGAATAGCAAATCTAAGAGGAGCCCAGTTTGTGATGTTTAACCCACTGAGTGACCAGGAAAATAACATCTTTATGTTATTTATTTCCCCAAATAGGTGAGACTCAGGGCCATGGCATGTTGTTGTGTAGCCCCCACTATTATTATTGTTGCTCATACTTGTTCAACTCAAACTGAGTCAACTCGCACAGATCATAAATTATCCTTATGTTCTTTTTTCCATATTACCAGAAAGATTACTATTTAAGGCACTTTTCCATGTTAATAAGTCACAGACTTCCAGTGGTAATCAGCCAATGACCAGTTTACTTGAATCACAATTCTAAATCAATCAAGCATTGATGAACAAGACCAATATTAGGCACCATCTGAGCTCATTTACATTCATTAAATTAGAAAAAAAAAGTTTGAAAACTTTCAACTACACCTAGCATTTAATTAAATCAAAATTAAATGATACTTAATTACCAAAATGCACTTAAGACCAGGATTGGCAAGATTGACACTGCAAAGGAATGATGAGGTCTTAATAGGATTAAATCCTTAAGCTGGAACTTAGGATTGTAATTTATAAGATATAATATACCAAGAATTTTTGAAAATTCTACTTAAGGGGTTGCATTTTATATTCATAAGGGGTTGCATTTTATGTAGTAAGGGATTGACAGGCAAAAAAGTCAACTTAAACTAAAAAAGATGTGCATACAATTTGAAGTGATTTTGGATGCGACAGCATGAAAAAGATGGGTCGCTTTCAATTAATTTCAAGCTTCAAATGTCTATTTGTGTGACTTAGGTATATATAAGCTCATATGATCATAGGTTATGATCAATTCAAGTCCTAACTAGGATCAATATAAGCCAGATTTTCCCTCCATGTATCCAACTATACTTACACTTACAGAAACTTGCTAAGGAGAATAAACTTTAAATCCACTCCTGAATTGCACTAAGTTCCGTTGCACTAATTCTTTGCAGCTTGGACTCAGATCAAACAGGTGAACTGATATCAAATACTGTAAGCTCCCTGCTTGCCACTAAATGCACGTCACAAATTGAATCAATGCAAGAAATGCAAAACCTCAATTAAGATAGGAAAGCAAGTGAGCCAGTAACGAAGTAACAATAGACCCACATTGCAAATTTTATACAACAAAAATCATTCCAGATTTTCATCATCCCTAAGTGCCTGTTTACATACTGGGAAGGGAGAGGAGAGGAGAACAGAAATTTTGAGGCCTCTCCCCCATTTACCTTAGTAAAAAAAATTCAATAGGAAGGAGCTATTGTAGCATTTGGAGGAAGGATTTTGGAGCAAAATCATGTCTGCCCAAAATTGGGTGGGACACAGGTAATCCATGTAAATAGGAAGGGGAAAGTTCTCTCTGCCGTTCCCTACAAATGCAATGCAAGTGGGAGATGACTGTGACATTGGGCCAGTATGGTGCGAGGTGTTGGGCACAGAAAGTAGGCTAGGTCAAAGCAGCAAGGGCAAGATGGGGGAGGAGTGGGCAGCATTTTCAGGCAAGGCGAGGATGGTGCATGATAGCAGAGGTGAAGCGAGAATGATGAGGAAGAAGAGTAATCTTGTGATTTCCTTTTTCCATCCCCTTCTCCTCTTCCTCTTTCCTTTACCCAGATAAACAGGTTTGATGGATTGCACTTTATCTCCTCTTCCTCCTCTCCTCTTCTCCCTTCTGAGCAACTAAAGTGAGTCTAAGTTAGTATGTATGCTGGTGGAACTATAATCCAAATATTGGGGAATACTAGTTGACATTGTCATCATTATCATGAAGTTGTGTTTGCCCCAACTATCAGTATGGTAGTTAAATTGAACAATTAGCTTCAAAAAGCCAGATGAACAAAAACATAGATTTCGGTTATAAAAATTTCTTCAAAAAAAAAAAACTGTCACATATGAATGGAACATGCAGTAGAACTTTCAAGAAATTTAAGCAGTGTCATTAATACCCAATAAATGCGATGAATTTCTCAAATTCAGAGGTGTAGAGATGGATAGTTTGCTGCAAAAGAGATAGTTCATCCTTCGCTCTGCTCAACAAACACAACAATGTGGTGTAAGATAACTGAGCAAAGGATATAAACAAAAAGAACAACACACAGGATCATAATCAAATAAAGGACAGTGTGTAATACATTTTTTTCTCCTCAAAATGACCCCAGGAAAGAAGAAGAAACAATCTGATAGTTAGCACCATGGTTGTAAGCTTGTAAAGAGATGGCCCGTAGCGAGAGCGCTGTTCTTCCATTGGCCTAAAGTACCACAAAGATTAAAAATAGAGCGGGACACGAGTCATGCACCAATAAAGGGCAGATCTACACAATACAAACAGATAAGTAAATTCTCCAAGGTTACCCTTGATCATCATTTATTTGGCGTATAAAATCCAATAAAACCTGCAAATGAGTAAATCTTTATGGGATCAGTAACCAAAGACAAAATTGGCGTGTGAGAAAAAAGTTTAATTGAGGATGTTGAGAGAATGGATTTTTCCACGTTAGATAATTAATCAGTGGATTAGGGACTAGTGGTAGCTTCAATCATCAGAATTAGAGAATTCAATATTAAAGAGCTGAGAAAATAAAACTGTATTATTCAAGTTGAAAAGAGAAAATAAAACATCCTTAAAATAGGACTCCAACATAGTAGTAGTACCAGCTAAATGGCCAATGTGGTATTAAACAATTATCTTCAAAACTCAAATATTATTGTTAAATCTAGCATTCTTAATATATATATATATATATATAGGGGCATGTTATGTTGCACACCCCTGTGTGCGATACTGTGCAATCAACTTTTTTGGCACCTGCGAGTGGGCAGGTGCCCACAATCGTGCACGTGGGGTGCGCACATGGGGCGTGCATCATAACATACTCGTACTTCATTTTGAAGTTGAAGATGGTGTATTGAGTTGAGTCATGCAAATATTTTTATGAAATTACTATTTGCTAATAATTTCTACAAAACCAGTCTTTGTTTTGGTGTTTTAGAGGATTTGGGATGAATCTAGGCACTTTGGAAGGGTATTTTTGTCAAATTTGTTTCTCACTAGTGAACCTTACCTATTAGGAAGCAATAAGAACCATATGTCTTATTGTTTGGGCTTTATCCGGCTTTTTTAGTTCTTACAACGAGCTTTCAGTAGCTCTTGTTGCCCAACTTAGCCAGCACAAGTTTTACAAGCTTAGAACAACCAGACAGTTCCATCCTCTTAGATAGTTACCTTTCTACATAATGTATACTTAGATAAGGTATGAGGATTCTTAAAGACAAAAGAGAGAAAAACTGAGCCTTTCCTTAGGCCTAGAAAATGTTATTAAGCTGCCATACAAAGACTGACAAACATACAAACTAGGGATTTACAAGAATCTAAGCTAGGAAATTACAAACATGCAAACTAGGAAATTATAAACATACAAACTAACTTACAAGTACAAGCTGAGAAGAAATAGATATGGTAGATGCTTCAAGTGTGGTCAATCATCGATGCTAAAGCAAGCAGGTTTCAGGGGTTTTTATAGGAAGAAGCACGCATGCTTCAGGAAAAGAAAAGCAATCCAACTAAGCAGATAAAGAAAAATCTTTTTAGTGGAGAGGTGAGTTAGGTCATCTTCTTTTCAGAAGATAAGGATTTAGTGGAGAGGTGAGTTAGGGCATCTTTAGTGTATGTTGCGTAGGAAAAGGCTGAAGAAGTGAGAGTTAGTGCTCTCAAAAATTGTTAGATTTCCATCATGTTGCTTATATTGGCTTCTTCCAGAGCCAGAGAGGGAGGTGCTCTTGAAGTTGATGGCTTTTGTGAGAGTGCTGAACTATCATTGTTTTTGTGAGTCATTCTTCGTTCTTCTTGTGGTAGTATTGGCACAGAGTCGAATGCTAAGTAAAGTATTTGAATGGAAAGAAAATAGTTTCCATGTCTTTCGGCCAGTATATTTTCTTAGTATAGGTTTCTCTGGCTAGCATATAGTCGAATGGATCTTGAAATTTGTCCCATAACCAGGAGCTGCCTTGAATAAAGGATCTCTAGTGTTTAAGTTGATCTTCAATAAGCTTAGCTGATGTCCGGTCTTTACCAAGATTTGAAGAATATTCTTCAAATTTAAGAATAGGGATATTAATTCCTGGTTTGTCTACCTTGATATATCTGACGGGTTCAATCTTTAAATTGATCCACTCTAGAGGAGAATGGTGAAAGGAACAAAGTACAAAATTCTCCTCTTCGATGGCAAATTAGATGATGAGACCAAGTTTATAAGGAAATGCTAAGACTGAATTTACATCATGTATCCATAATTGCTGTAAAAGCCCCAAGTCCATTAAAGTAAAGGGTGTAATGAGCTTTCCCTTGTAAAAGAATTTTTCAAAATGGTACTTGCTCTTTTAAAAGAATAAAGTAGTTGGCACCTACATCCTATAAGGATCTTGAGTGCAAAACAACACAAGCGCAACGAAATAAACAATAAGATCCTTTCCAGAAGATCCATGCGAAGGAAACTGCATACTAGTTGAATTGAGAGTTCTACCTTCGTTGCGTAAACACAAACTCCCGATAGCAACTTTGTCCTCGGTGGATCTCAGCACGATCAAGTGTTCACGCCTCTTTCGGTATCCACACGAGCACGTTCCGTCTGTCTCAGAAACTCACAAACTTGGAGAAGAAGAATCACCTAAGGTTGTGCTAGCAACCAACAAAGGGGGTCTCGGCCAAGGAGGAAGAAGAAGGAAAAGGCAAGCAAGAACCCAAGTGTCATACACGAAAATCATCAAATATCCTTTTGTACTCATCCAAGAATACCAAAGGTCTTTTTGCTTTTGGTCTTTCTTTGATTAATGATCCATTAATCTCTATTAATGGCATTAACCTTCTTAAGTGGTTGAGTCTAATCCAATGAATCTAATTCGGATTAGACTCAATCCAATAATTCAACGATTGGATACTCAATGAGTCTAATTCATATTAGACTTAATCCTATAGCCTTAGGGTCCATCATATTTTAGTCAAATTAAAATAGACCCATCTCCAAATCAACATGTTCTTTGTGTGTGACCCAATAGGTTATCGTAATGTTAGCAATGTATCTAAAACTACTTTAGATACATGAGCATGAGTGGCATTTAGCAATGCTTCATTGCTACCCAAGTGACGAGAATGTCGAGATCTGACCTAACCTTTCTGTGTCTATTATCTTGCATGATTCAGTCCTTGTATCCTTGAAATCTAGATTGATCAATGAGACATAAATCGTGTCATCCTCTTATCAATCTTTGTGTTTCTTGATCCCTAAGTAGACACACTCAATCAAATAAGCTCAATATCTCATATTAACTAATTTGAGCATGGTCACGCATTCTTGTGTTCTACTTAATCAAGGGGTCATAGATATCACTTCCGTTATATGGAAAAGATAGATCCTATCTACATCACTCACATCCCTCCGCATAACTTATTGCATACCAGTGATCGACTTTATAGTCTACCTTGTTACAAGTGACATTTGACGATACCAAGGTATACAACTCCTTATGTAGAGAACCGTAGTGACTTCAGGTCTAAGGGCTATTCATACCAATAGTCGCTATGAGAATGTTTATGACACTCATATAACGATTCGTGAAACAT
>JBBMJZ010003402.1:0-11917 GCA_037833815.1 Zingiber zerumbet | reverse complement strand
CGAGCGAATAGGCCGCTCGGCTAGCCATCGTATCCTTGCCCCGATCCCGGCCGAACGGACACCCCCGTTCGGCCATTTAGCCTCCGGTCGGGCGGATCACCCGCTCGGCCATTCGGTCTTTCCGCTTTGGCGTCGGAAACCCAAGCCCCTGGTTGGGTTGTCTCTGGTTCCGTTCGGACATGCTACCGTTATCCGCTCGGCCAATCCTCCGTTCTTCCAGAAAGTGGGTCCTCCGTTCTTATCGCCGGATCAATGTGGATGAACTTAATCATCATAAGGTGACTTTCGCTTGATTAACACATATAATTAATTATCATTAAAGAATTAAATTTTAATTAAGTGATCTTATGCTTATAGTATAAAAGGGGTATAAAAGGGGTTTAGATATTAAATGTGAATTTAATGTGTAGATCAAATATTCTAATTTATTAATGTTAATGAATTATTAACAATGAATGAACTTTAAAGTGGACGGTCCTTGTTTGATGAGTTTAATATAAAGGGAAGAAAAACTCATTGATTAGGACATCTAAAATTAAGAGGGTTAAGAGTAAGATAAGGTTGCCACCCAAATGAATAAAAGCGCTTCTATGAATTCCGACTAGAAATAAGATTAATGGTTAATGTGATGAATTTATGTTATCTTTCATTTTCTGTTGATTTTTATTTTCAGTTGTCTTAAAAACTTTATGATAGGTCGATCTTGTTATTTATTGACATGATTGATTAAGAAATATGTATCTATTAATGCATTCATGAATACATTGAGAAAATTTATTTTATCGTCTTTGTCTATGTCGACCTTTTATTATTGTGCCAAACTCTTCTATTATATTTCTTAACAAAATTAATGTCCAGCGTAAAGATCTGTGCAGTGTTCCCAAAATAACGAGGTTTTTAATTTCAATCAACCGATTAATTGGTTCACCATGTATTTCTTTGCACCAAATGCCTCGTATGAAATTCCATAACTTCCTTTTTTTTTTTTATTACCAACTGGAAATAACTAGTGATCTCTGTCCAAGGAAGTATCCCCCGTCTTGATCCGTTCCGTAATGATTCATCCAGTGTTTACAGTAATAGACTTTACATTGCTAGGTTTGATGGAGCTTGAAGTGAGTGATCAGCGGTCAGTTACAATGAAGAACAACCATTCCATTATAATCGAGAAAAAAAAATTGTCATTGTCGAAATCTCTGCAGATGTTCTGCTGCAACGCTGCAGCTGTTCTACGGTGAGCTCGCCTACCTTTCTTCTCCCTTTTTGGCGACACCAAAGAGTTGTACAATGGTGGTTCTTTATGTTCTAGCCCTGCACCTTGCTTGTTGAGGTAACCATGCAATTTGACCTCAAAACGGGGGAACATCAAGTTGTTCAAAGTTGGACCAGAAAAGCGATTGCAGTAGAAGAAGCAACATTTATTTGCAACGTGACAAAGCCTGTAATGATGAAATGTTAAGCAGTAAAAGATTTTCTCACTGTAGTAGTACGTGGAACATGAGTGCTGCAAGTCTGCAACTCTTCTGACATGGTGTGGGAATACTACGCCTCACATTTGGTTTTTCTTACCCTGTATATCGTCCTTTATAAGAGATCCAAATTATGTCACCAGTGGACAAGAGCCAATCTACCTTACCAAGAGAGATTTTTCTTCCCAATCTTTCTAATGAATTTTCAGTTTTTTTTACTCAGATTTGTTTTCTAAACTCTTCGTTCTAATAACCAATCATCTTCAGTATGTTGGAAAAGTAATTTACAACTTTGTCACTTGATCAGTAAAACAAAAAAATGATCTTAGTCCACATTTATAGTATCAAGTGGCAGTTCATTGATGAGCTCGTCCTGTTCAATTTCTCAGAGCAGAAGCAGCAGCTTCATGTGGCGTTTCACACTTTCACTGCATGTGCTAGCGTACAAAGACATGCGCTTCAATTAAGACCTGCACCCTATCGATTGAACTCAGAAAAGCTGGTCCCTCTTTCTTCTTTACCAAGAACATGCTCAGTTTTGGATTATTGCCTTCAATGCAGTCTCGTTGTCTTCTTGTGTTGAACAGTAGAAAGGATACATTCTATAAAAAAAAATCGTGTCTCCAGTTTCCCTTCAGAACCGCAGCAGGTGACTTTTCTTTTACTTGATTTTTCAGAAACGCTTCCGGTTGTTGAGAATGAGGTAAATGAGCAACTGCTAGTTTATTGACCCATTAAATCTGTCAGAAATCTCCTGCTAGATTTGGCTGACATCACCTTGTCCTCTCCCTTCCTAATACATTCACTTCTACGACTGTGGCCCTGAAAGCAGCTCTTCTCCAACCTCTCCCCACCAAGTTTTCCATTTAAGCAAAAAAGGTTGAGCCAAAAAAAAAACAGCTATAATTGCAGAGAGAAGAACAGCAGCTGAGGGTAGAGAAGGACATTGAGACCAATTGAGACCAGGGAGGGAAAGCAGGGAGAAAAGGTGGGACCCAAAAGCCTGCACAAAGAGGTAATGCATTGCCATCCTTCCTCCCCCACCTCCTCCCCACCTTGTTGTTTTCCTCCCTGTGTGACTCCTCTCTGGCTCTCTCCTCTCCTTTTATTTCCTTTTTTTAGTGTCAATTGCATGGCATTGATTGAGGACCCATGCCATATGTACCTTCTCTGCAAAAGCTTATGGGACCTGACTTTTTAAAGCTGCTCCTCCACTTTCTGAACCAGGGAAATCACGAAAAAGAAAAAACAATCTCTATTTTGTCTTTTTCATAATAGAGTTTATCAGCTAATGAATCAGGCGCCTGTTTCCGCCAAGTGGGTTTTGGTTTGGCTCTGGCGAGTGTAAAAGAAAAGGCGAACCAATTTAACAGATTAGCCTTGAGGTTTCTTTTTACTATGCGAGTATGAACAGGAGGAATGATTGGTCTTCTATTTCAACTTTGAAGAATGCCATCATCTCAATCATAGCAAAGGTGAGCGCCATGATAAAATTGGAAATATAATACACGTATATCTTCGTCTGACTTCGTATAGTAACTAATTTTTTTTCTCCCTTTGCTGTTATTGGAGATTTCCAAGGATGTTGATCAACCATGGGCCATAAATCTATGGTTTTTCTATATGTATCACGTGTTTGCCTTTTGGATTTGTTCTCAGAATTTAGGAAAACTGCCCAATTCTCTGTTACAAATGAGATCGAATCCCACTTAACGGAGGAAGGCCATAATTCTTCTTTAGCTCTGGGCCCCTTGTTTTTGGCTTTTGTGCTGGGTGAAAACTCAATACTCTGATGACTCAAACAACAAGGACCTTCTATAAGTGGTCTTCAAGAGCACGGATACCTGATGAACTCTGTACTCCATTGTTTTCTTGCTTGTTCTTGAGCATCTGTTGTAGGCATTGTATAAGGAAATGCGCCACTTCCCTTTTTTGGCCGAGTGGAGATTTCTTCTCCATTAAGAAAAGTAAAATGAATTGATGGATGTATCGAACATGATTTTGATCTGAGCTTCGATGTTCTCCCCTTATAGCTCTATATCCAGAGAGGGAACATCATTGTCCGAGCAACGATGAACAGTCAAGAGAGGTTGGTTTCTTTAGATGGTTTAAATGCTCTTCTGCCTCATGAAGTTTTTGTTTTCCTCTTCGATTTTGTGAAAAATCTTGTGCGAGCTGTCGGTGTTGCTTTGCAGGAGTACCTAGTTTAACTTTATATTTATTCAATCAATAATGCATTAGCAGGGAATACTTTTTTCTCTCATTTGAATATTATAGATCATTTGACCACTTTATAAAGTCCAAACGCAGAGGATGCTAAACAACATGGTGCATTTGACCTTATTTGTTCTACTGTTTTAGAAGCTGATCTGCTAGGACTCTTCATTTTTTTTTTTTACAATTTAATAGCAACTGAGGAGCAAGTTGAGTAGTTCAAGTGAATGTGCAGATCAAGAAGTGATAGCATGCAACTGAGCAAGAGGTTGGTATCACCCTATCTAGAAGCTCATTCGTTTTACAACACAGAGTTGTGGCTTTTTAATCACAACAAAAGCACGAGGAGATGACTGATCCTCTGTTCTTTTATCATCTCAAGTTATAGTCACTTGATAATAATTACCTACTGATTTGCAGTGTTAACAATTGCCTTCAGCATTCATGGCAAACAGATTGAGGATTTAATTTTCTCACATTGTGTAGTAATAGATCCTCATTTTTGTTCATTTTAATTATGCTTCAATGTTGAGAATACTTAGATTGCCTTATTAATTGTCACTATTACCTAACACTGAAGCTTTTCATTTCAGATCAATACTTTGTTGGATGATTATAAGCCTTCAAGTGCCTGATTTGAAGTTGAAAGGAATGAAGAATCTTTGTATGTATGCTTCATAATATGAGCCATTTTTTCCTTTTATCCGAGCTTCTCACTGTAATTTTCTCACTGGCTATAATTTCAGGTCGTTGTGTGCTCACTCGATAATTCAACAAATCAAGTAGACCAACAATAGCACTTCCTGAGAGTGTAATTTCAGTATCTTGGATTGGAATGGAGAATGACATTTTCAGTGGCTCATTCTTCAACTTTAACCATAATAATATGATTCTCGATCCAACATTTGGTTCTTTTCTCCAGTCAGGCATACCAGGCAACAATATCCACAGGCAAATGTTTGTCAGTAGTCCCTTTGTTTCTACAGCTCAAGAGACAGCAACTGCTGATGCTTACTTGACAAACAACGAAACTAGTTCATTTAGTGAAGCCTTTACTCAGATTGGTAATGATTCATTCAGTCGATCCATGGCTAACGTTGGCCTCCGTGAACATTTTTCAGGAACTTCCCTTTCTGCCAGTTCGCTAGCTAATCTTTTATCTTCCTCCACCTGTTTGCCGGAAAATATTATCGGCGAGGATATGATAGTTTCTTCTTCACTTGCAGCATCAGCTCACGGTAACTTTGGATCGACAAGTGGTGTGAATCTCCTTGCATCTAAAAATGACAGTGTTGGTTGTTCGTGGAATCAGAGTGAATTGGTCGATGATCAAATGCCTTTAGGCAAAACGTTCAGTATAGTTCAACCATCCTATCATGTTAAAAAGAGTTCACAGCCTGGTTGGAACTTTCACGACTCAAATTGGAGTTTCGGCCATGCTTACGACAACCCTGCACTAGCTCCTGGCAGTGAGCTTTCTCTCAGTGTTGGTTCCTGTCAGCCATGTCTCACTGACACAGGCAACATTGCTGATCAATGCTCTGAAATAAGCTGTTCTGCTGTAACTCAAGTTACATCGGCTGATAGTTCACGCTGTCCGACTGAGTTTCGTGCCTCCAATGATGCTAATCGAATCTCTTTTCATGATTTCTGTTTGGGAGTGACACACAAGGAGAATGATGCATGCACTGAGAAGCCTTCTCTAAATCACTGTTCTTCTCGCTTTGTTCAGTTATCCCATATTTTGTCAAGATCCAAATATCTTCATGCAGTGCAAGAAGTTCTTGCTGAAGCTGCCGCATATGCACTATCGGATTATAACAATATGGATGATTCATTGAATCTGATTGATGGCGAGGCAAAAAATTTTTCCTCAAGCTGCTCTAGCACGCCCGAACATCCTATAACTGTTTCTGAACTGCTACTTGCATTCGGGCAAACTGAACCCTTGGACAATGTGGATGCTCAAAAGTGCCAGGAAGCTAATAGAAAGAAAAGTGAGCTGCTAACAATGCTTCAATTGGTAAGTGACAATTTATGAAGAAATTTCACGTACAGCCATTGATCTGTGTGCCATACCATGTGGTTTTGTGTTGATAATTCATCATTTCTTTTGTCCACAATATCCAATTCTGTTCGCAAAAGATTTGTACACAGCCGATCATTTATCATGATCCTTTCTCAAAATTGTAGGTGGATCACAGTTTCAAGCACTGCTCGGAGCAGCTACAGAATGTTAAGGCGTCCTTTGTTTCCCTAATCCAGTCAAGCATTGCCGACCGCCATGCCCGCTTCGTGTTACATTCAGTTTCATCACTCTACAAAAGCTTGAAAAGGAGAATTACTAGTTTGATTATTTTGATTGCTCAACAACCGGTCGCCGAGAACCTCAAAGGAAAGGAAAGGAACCTCGAATCTTCATTACTCCAGAAGCAGTGGGCTCTTCAGCAGCTGAGGAAGAGTGAACATCAGTCATGGAGGCCACAGAGAGGTTTGCCCGAAAAATCAGTCTCCGTTCTACGTGCCTGGATGTTTGAGAACTTTTTGCACCCGTAAGTCTGCTTGCTTCCATCTCTGCTAACAATTAATGTGTTTCTGTATCCAATTCTACCATCGACTTAGATCAGTGTGGATGATCTCAGGTATCCAAAAGACAACGAGAAGCAGTTGCTTGCAATTAAAAGCGGTTTGACTCGGAGCCAGGTGCATGGACTAACTTCTACAATTGTGTACACTCACATTTGAGATCACTTACCTTTCCCTTTGCTTTGATAATAGGTCTCCAATTGGTTTATAAATGCTCGTGTGCGTCTCTGGAAACCGATGATCGAGGACATGTATGTGGAACTCAACAAGAAGAAAACGGATGAAGCATTGGATGGTGAGCGCAGGAGGTTTCAAGTCAGCTGAAGTAGTTTTACTGCAACTTGTTGAAGTGAATTTCAGCTTGTTTTGGTGCATTGTGGGAAAGTGATGTCTTCATTTGTGTCCTCGGTTCTTGTATCGTCGACTCAAGATTCTGTATGTGCATATATTGCAATGTCGAATTTGGTCTACAAATGTGTTTGATGACCCAAAATTTGGTTTACAATAGGATAATGAGTCAATTTACGATGGGTGCATGACCTCGAGGAAAAAAAATTCTTCTTACACATTTTGATAACTGAGGCGTGTTTCAGTAAACATAATTATTTTATAATGTATTGATAATTAGTAAATATATGAATTAAATAATATTCAAACTGTTACTAATAAACAGGTTAATAATGATAATGATAATTATTAGAAAATTATTATTAAAAATTACATGTTATTATCATTAAATTTAAATATAATATTTGAGTCCACTCATGTAGTTTTAATTTGTTCGTCCTAAAGAGATAAACACAACTATTTATGTTTGTAAAATTTCAAGTTGAATGCACGCTCACTGGCCATTTGTTCTTTTATCTTCTTCTTCGATATTATCTCGTCATAGAAATAAATTAGGTATTTGTTATGATTTTATATCATCTAATTAATATATTTATTAATTACTTAAGTAAATATTCATACATCTTAAAATTTCTATATTTTTTATTTTCTCGTATCCACGTATCTACTTTACCAATCATATCTATATAACTTTTATTCTCCTATATGTCTGGGCTGGGTGGAAAAAAAAAATTAAGGCTTTAATATATAATTTTTTAAAGTAAATATTGTTAGAGATATTTTATTTTATTAGTAAAATTTAAAAGGACAATTTCATATATTACCCATGATTATTTATGTAATTGGAAGGAGTGACCAACTAGGTCACGTAGCAATAACTGTATCATGTGTCAAATATCACTTCCTTATTAGTAAAATTAAAAAATAAAAAATACTTTATGTTAACTAATTTGACAAGGAGTAATAAATTATTGTAATATTATTAATATACATTTTAATTACTATTTTTAAAAAAATTATCAAACAATTTTTAATTTCGATGAAGGAAAGTATTAACGCAACAGTAAAAAAATATTGTTGTGTGACCTAGATGTAATATATTCAAGTAGTAGATATAGACACTGCATACAATAGACTCTTCCCTAGGATCTCATATTAGTAGGACTTTCATAAACTAAGTTATCTTTTTATTAATTTTAACTTTGATAAATTATTAATTAAATTTATTTAATAAAAAATATTTAGCTAATAAAGATCGACAACAAATTATTAAAAAAAAAGTGTGCATAGTAACTCATTTAAGAGGAATGACATAATAATAATGGTAATATAGGAGAAAAAAAAGAAAGAAGAATAAAATTTAGAGAAAAATAATAGTACAATATTAACTATGCTTTTGACTTTTAAAAATAATTTTATAAAAACAATATCAATTAAATATAGCCAATAAGTATTTTTAATTTATTAACCAAACTTAATTTTGATTATTAAATTAATTTTTTATTAGTAAAAAATTAAAAATTATTAGTCAAATTTTAATAAAAATTACCAGCAAAATCTAACTTTAATATTAAAAAATTAAAATTATCAATCAAATTTAACACGAGTAAAAAAATAAAAATGATTAAATTTAACTTTAATCTATAAAAAAACAAAAATAGTCGGTTAAATCTAAAAAATTAAAAATTATTAACCAAATATAATTTAGCTAGTAAAAATTAAAATTACCAATGAAAATAAATCTTGACTGAAATTTGTTTTAGCTAAAATTTTAAATATTTAATATCCAAACTCGTGTCTATATATACACACACATGGGGTAGACCCCAATATCATAGGAGCTCTAGGCATAGGCCTTAGTGGCCTATGCCTTGAGCCGCCCTGTTTAAATCCATATAGTATACTAGATCTAACAGTAAGAAAATAAATTGTATCCATACACCATTTGATTCCATAGTTAAAACATAACAGATATTATTCCAACTTACATGCTTTACTTCTTTCTCCTCCTCTCTCATCTCTTCTACCGCGAGATTGTAAATGCCTGTTATACTTTTGAGGGCTAGAGTCTAATGTGTTCTTCCCATTAAAGAAGAGACCATATTGATGAGTTTGACTTGAATTATGTTTGTACTAGATCGTTGGCATGTCATTCAGCCATCTCAGCATGGCCCTACCTTACAAAAATTTTCTACCGTCGTCGGAATAAATCCGAAAGTACAAACAAACGTTGCTGCTGGATAAGAAACAAGCATGATAAAATTCTCAAAGTTTCATATCTTTTAACGATTAATAATTTTTTTTAAAAAGTCACATGTTAATTTTTGCCCAAATATCTATGTTTACTTTTAAATCTCCCATATTTTATATGAAGTGCTGTGGCCCACCTTCACAAACACCCCCCTGGTTACACACGACTTGAGACACACTGGACCACCGCGGACCCGGCAGCAATGCGTCGTGTGCCACGTGCGTTCCCCTTATCCACAACTCGAGACACTGATGGGTCGGATGAGACCGGCGCTACCGCTGCCATCCCTTTCCAACTCACTCGCAATGCATGCACTTGGATTCCCAGATGGTCCCTTTCCTCCGTCAGACTGCGACGTGCCGGTGGAGCATGAGACAGGAGGAGGATCCCACATTATCTTTAATCTCCACGGTTCAAGCGGCGGGTCTCGCGTGAAGTCCCATCCCGACCCTGAACCGCAAGCACACACTGAACTGCCGTGCGATTGGGAGCGGACGGTAGCGATTGGACCGCATCTTTCTCGTGATGGCCCGTTTTTGGAAGTCGGAACCGGTCAAAAGAAATAATTAATCTGATCGGTTCAGCGATAAGCCGGGCTCATGTGACGGCATAGTTGATCGACGGCTAAAAAAAAGTCACGATGGTGTACCACTCTCCCTTATCGAATGATCCCACGGATCCATATGTCCAATCTCCACCGTACAGATCAGCATTAATTATTTACTGCAATCTTGCGCGCGTTCTTCTTGCGCCACACCCAACGTACGTGACCCACCGGCACTTGTATACCGTTACATACTCAAAACCGGTACGATATGATGATGATAAGTCGGATTCCGTAACGGCTCTCCTTCTCGATGCCGTCAGTTCCGAGGTCGAAATACGATAGATATTTTATTAACCGCGGTTGGGTTAGTAATCTAACCGCGGTCACCGCTTTCCCGATTTAAACACCGTGGAACTCTGGCAAGACTTCGACGGAAGCAGGAGAGAGAGGGAGAGGGAGAGGGAGGATGATGATGATTGGACGAGGTGTCAGCCCTCAGAATCCGACGGTGCACGTTCCTCCTTGGTGTAGCGATGATCCGGCGGCCGGGTACGAGCTCCTCGACGATGCTGCTCTCGCTGCGCTGCAACTGTATTTTCGAGAGGAGGCAGGGGAGTATTCGTCGCCGGTGGTGGATACGTACTCATCCGATGACTTCCGGATGTACGAGTTCAAGGTGCGGCGGTGCGGCCGGGCGCGCGCCCACGACTGGACCGAGTGCCCCTTCGCGCACCCTGGCGAGAAGGCCCGGCGCCGCGACCCTCGGAAGCAACGGTACTCCGGCGCCCCTTGCCCGGACTTCCGGAAGGCCGGTGGGTGCAAGCGCGGCGACTCTTGCGAGCTCGCGCACGGGGTGTTTGAGTGTTGGCTCCACCCGGGGCGATACCGCACCCAGCCCTGCAAGGATGGCACCGCCTGTCGACGCCGCGTCTGCTTCTTCGCCCACACCCCCGACCAGCTCCGCCTGGTGCCGCCGCAGACGCAGCAGCAAAGTTCCCCGTCGGCCGCGGTCGCCGAGTCGAACTTTCTACAGAATTACCTCGTCAATACTCTGGTTTCATCGCCGACGTCGACGATAACATCGCCGCCGATCTCCCCGTCGACAGATTCACCACCAATATCGCCGAGCGGTGGGAAGCTGCGGAGGGCGTCGTTTCAGGCCGGCTCCTCAGTTAACGACATCGTGGCCTCGCTGAAGCTGCTGCAACTAGCCAAGGCAAACTCGGCGCCAAGCTCGTGGCCACCACCACAAGCGCAAAGCGGTGAGTTTTTCCCTACGACCAGGTTTAATGCTGGTTTCTGCAGCCCGCCGTCGACTCCGACCGCGACTGCAATGATGCGCACGGGCGCTGCTAGGTGGTTGGAGGAAGAGGACCCGCCAAAGAGGGTTTACTCAGGGAGGCCGCTGAGGGCGAAGATGTCCGAGAGGCTGAGCAAAGAAAGCATCTCCGAGATGGCAGATGAATCCCCGCCGGACGTGGACTGGGTCTCCGAGTTGGTGCAGTAGCTTACTGCCAATTGCCAATCACACAGTAGAAATTGTGAAGAATCGAAGTCCTCATTCTTTCTTAATTTACATCCTTGGAGAACATCTGAAATCCACAAAAACCCAAGAAAAAAAAAGAAGACGAAAAAAATATCTGTGCACATACAAAAACCTCCGCTGGTGGAGGAAGATGACGATTAGTATTAAGTTTCTTCTGTTGTACAAAGAAGGATTAGAAGTCTCCAGATGAAATGGCCAGCGATCGTTGGGAACTACTGACTGCCATTGGATTACTTGTCCTGTCCACTGTTAAATCTGGCCATGTAGGTATTACAGCTTTAATTATTCTTACTGTCCTTTCATTATGTGGACATTGTTGTTGTCAAACTTTCTATCCAATGGATTTCTAGTGATTTCGTCGCACTAATCTTTAATTATTTCTAGTGGACATTGTTGTTTCTACTGCACTGACTGATCGTGATGGACGGGGAAAAAAATCTCAGGTTGAGTAAAGATGAATTAAATCAAATTTTAAAGTTTAATTCTATTAATTTTAAAATTTATTTTTTGGAAAACATAATTTTTTTAATTTATTCAATTTGGTTTAGATTTTAAATTTTATAAATTGGTTAAATCAATTAAATTGAAATACAATTGATTGATTATAATATATGTCTATTTGAATCTGATGTTAATTAGATTTCAATATCAATAGTCATGATATCATCAATTAATTAATAATTTTTTAACTAAGGATGATACGGTGGTGCATAATAAGGGGGCCAGGAAAGAGAATGGGTGATCAAAAGTTAAGGGAACGTGACAGTCAGAAGTCAAGGGGACGTGACAGTCAGAATTCAAGGGGATGTGACGATTAGAAATCAAGGTGACGGGCCGGTCAGAAGTCAAGGGGACGTGACGGTCAGAAGTCAAGGGGACGTGACGGTAGAAGTCGAGGGGACGTAACGGTAGAAGTCAAGGGGGCGTGACGATAGGAAGTCTAGGTGATGGACCGG
>JBBMJZ010003367.1:0-11918 GCA_037833815.1 Zingiber zerumbet | reverse complement strand
GGCGTGCACGTGTCCCCCAGCATACCTCAGAATGGACTTGTCAAAAGAGCACGCCTGACACCATGCTGCTACAGTCCGAGTATATCTCTGATGGGACAGTAGAACCTTCCGTCGTACGATTCTGCGTATGGCTTGGCCGTCGACCATGCTGGTTGTCCTATTTTGCCTCTTTTGTTGTGTCTGTTACTAGTTAGGTCGAGACAGCCGCTCGGACTCTCCTCGTCGCCTGGGCCTGCGAACTCATTAGTCCGAGCGGAAAGCCACCCTCTCACTCGGCTCGACTGAGGACGCGTCTAATTGATCTGCGACTTAGCCGAGCGGTCTGTCCGTCCGGCATGGAAGCTCTTTTACCTTTGAGTGTCGGAAACTCGATCTGCGTCGAGTTGTTTCCCGACCGGCCTGGAGGTGCTCCGGCCGGCCGGGCGGACTTCCTATCTGCTCGGAAGGGCCTTGGGCTGGCCTTGACTTTTGACCTCCACGTGTCGTTGACCTCTACCCACGCGGGCCCCTCGTCCTTGCGACTGGATCAGTTACGATCCAAGAGAAAAAGGTTGTGCTTAAGATGTATGTATTTTGCAAATTGTTCATGAGTTTCCTTTGTTGGCCCAAAAAGTTGATGTATAAAAGTGATGCTGATTTTCATGCAAAGCATCAGCCATTTGTATGTTGGAGTATGTGTGAGGAGTACCAGAATTTGATAGGCTTGCCTGAAAAATTTCATGCTTATCACCTAAACAAGGTGTTGGCGATTATTTTTTCTTTCTTATGATCATCAGTCATATAGAAATTGTTATTAGTAGGTACATCAGATCATCCAATTTCTATGAAAAAGTTGAACCAAAAGAACATCGAGGTAGGGATCCAATTGTCCAATTCATTGATCAGCTGTATACGCAACTGTATTCTGAAAAATTAACACACAAATGATCAGATTCGTGTGAAAGATGTAAGCATACTGTCCTTATCCTTGAATGTCCTAGTGTTAATGGAATCCTTCGGAAGAGGAAAGACAAGTCTTTTCCAAGTCAAACATGGCCACGTTAGTAGAACCAATGTATATTAAGTCTTTTCCAAGTGAAAAGTTTAACGGCTAGATTAGTAGAAGTAATGTATATGAGTGTCCCAGTATAGTTCAATCTGTTCAGAGTCTATTTGAACATGAACAATACCCCAGTTGGTTCGGCGAACTTTGGTAGGCTGCTTAGTTATGGTTTCCACTAAATCTCCAGGAAGCAGCCAAGTCAAGGTACATAATTGTCCCATTTTTCTCAATCTGTTTACAGACAATTTCAACAAGATCAAAACTCCAGTTGGTTCTGCTATTCGAGCAGGCTGCTTGGTAATGATATGTATGTACTGACTACTGAGTGAGCAATGTACAACGCAAACAAGAAGAAATCTCCAGGCAGAAGTTAAGGCAGATGGAGCCCAATATAAAACAGCAAGTAAAGCATGAATCACGAATCCACTGGAAAAGAAGCAACTGAGCAAGAGAAGAGGCTTCCTTACATCACCGCAGGTTAATTTACAGGCTAAGGCATGACTCGTTTCATGAAGGAACACCGTGATGAGTTTGAAAGGTGTCAGCAGCACTGTCCTCCACAACTACAAGAGATCAAAACGCCAACAGATCAGCAACTAGAGAAGTCCAAGAGCCGCGAAAATACCAATGTCAATAGAACCAAGCAACGGTAGTCAAATAAAAAAAGAAACATTTTGGCAGGAGCAGTGCTCCAATACCACATCATTCGCCACTAAAGTCACACACTTTATCAGATCAATCGGATAAAAAGGCACTTTTTCTATTTGCGGTCGGTCGGGGAGGTTCTAGAAAACCAGAGAGATTAGCATTACAGAAGGGGGAGAACTAGAACTGACGGCGAGGATGACGACGGTGAATACGGCGACGGAGATGATGAAAACTCCCTGGTTGTGATCACAGCAGCGCTGGAGCTCCCAATCGGGCATCTCTCTAGCCGGCTCCCTCTCGTCTTTCTCCTGGAAACCAATGAACCGAGGTCGAATCCGTCTAGATCTGGAGAAGAGAAGAGAGAGTCGCCCAATCTGAGAGAGAAGGAGAAGGAAGCGAACGATAAAGTGGTAATGACAAGCGACACGGAAGCGGTCAATTTGGTGAAGTAATCTCCAACTTTTCAAACGCAACAGAACTAGCAGAGAGAGAGACACACAATTGCTCCAGTTTTTCGGTATAATTTTTTTTTTTTAAACTATTTAATAAATATCAAAAAGGGAAATATTTATTTATTTTGACAAATACAGGGCGCCGTTAACGTCGGCCGGGACGAGAAGCGGAGCCGTCCCTCTCCGCGCGATCAATCGTTGTCTGATCGGCAAGCAGTTGGTGGCTGTCGCGATGAAAACACTGGATCTGCGTGAACGTTCGATTCACCGATGTGAGATAATTAGTTATAATTGCCAATAATTCAGTCGAACTATGAGACAGCTAAGAGATTAATCGACACCGTCCGTATACAATAATGGTGTTCTCAAGTTGCCCCCACGCGTTGGTATGTCGATGTTTATATGCGATGGATATAAAATATTTTATTGGATGTTTGATTTTTATTATTTATTTATTTTTATGTTGTATATATTTTAAATTTTTATAATATTTTTTAAAATTTAAAATACATTATTTACTTTATTAAATATTGATAATCTTTTTTATTATACACTGTATCTATTTTAAAATTTTCATAATCTTTATTTTTTTATTATTTTTTTCTCTTCCATTTTTATTTATTGGTTTCTCTCTTTCCCTATGTAATATCTACTTTTCATTACTCAATTCATTTTTTTATTTTTTCTCTCTCCCAAATTAAATAATATTTTAATATTCCCTAAATATAGAAAAATATTATTCATTAAATCTAAATTTATAGAATGGATAGGGTAATTGATAAAAAAAAAAATAATAAAATATAAAATGTAAGGTAAATTATGTGTTTAGGGAAGCTGATACTCTAAAGGTCACTATGCTAAAATAAATATTCTCATAATTTACCCCCCTTCAAGAAAATATGGAGTTACCCCGAGTGATTGTTAAGATGACAGGTTCATCTTTTACACCAATGGTCTTCTATGGTGTTCTTGAGTCGTCCATTAATAACCGGTTCCACCAAATAGGACTTGGGGATGTGATTGATAAGTTTCAACAATCAATCTCTTACTTAGAAGTTATAACAACCCTTACCTCAAGGTCTCTACTCCATACGATTTGGAAAGGAGGTAAATCATAGGAGTTTCATCCAGCATAGTGGCCCTTTGCATAGGGGTCAGGCAATCCACAATGCATTTTTGCACACGTTGAAAATTGACTTCATAACATATTGAAGCAACATCACATGTAAGCACCAACCATGTTAGTCGCTTACAACTGTGTCAGTCTGTGGGAGCTAGAAGAACGAGCTAGAAGTTCTTGAGCAATGAATAATATCAAGATTTGTAGCCCCAGGCTATTGTCCATGGCAACGACATTTTAGTGGTTCTAAACACCTATGGTTCAATTCTTATTTATGACGCATCGTAAGATATTTTTCTCCGGTGCAAACGTCTCATCACCCAATACCAATATCCAAGTTTGGAATAAATTAGTCACCTCTAGGATTAATTTGTTTGAAAAGTTAGAAATTTGAATTATTAAGATAGGACACACCTACTATGATTAAACTACGGATGAAATTGGGGTGCCATGTTAGGAGCCAATGTGCTTCTTGAATTTATTTAGTGAGCAAAATATGAAGTTGGATTGTTTATTGTATTGTAACAAAAATTGATTATGCTTACCCCAGGTTATGTGAAGGAAGATAAATAATTGCTAGGATTAGATTATAGCTGATTGATAAATTGACTAAGGGTTAAGAGGGTTTTTTTTAAGGACATACGTCCGTCAAAAATTGATCCCTTACTCTATTATAATAAATTTATCACCCTCTAATCAATTAGATATCTCATATAGACTTGAATTGTCTATTTAGATTAGTCGAATGGTAAAATCGAGATACACAGTTAAGAGCAATGATATGCACATGGAAAAATTTTAAGGAAATGCTCAGAAATAGACACATAAATTCATGACACATCATTTTACTTTTTGTGAGTACTATCATTATATGCATCTATCCTTAGTATTTATTTGAGATTTTTGTTGTGCATATCATTTTCCCACCGTTAAAATAAAAAAATTATTAATCTTTATACTTCCAAAATTTAAATGAATCGTATAAATACATAGTATACAAATTTCTTAGGACATCCATAATTATAAGTGCTTTTTAAAGTTTCCTCGATATCACGTCAAAAAAAAAATAGTTACATATCTCTCCACTAAAAAAAAAACTTTTAAACAATTACTTTTATGGACCTTATACTTTTCATTATTTTTCTTATATAAAAATAAAATTTAAATTCATAAATTATCACTAAATAATATTAATAATTTAAAAATAAATTACGTTATTTGAAATAAAAGACCTAAATAAATTTTTTATTTTTATTCCTCCCAAAACTGAGGGCTCTCCTTCTACCCAAACATGAGGGGCTCCTCCCACAATGGGAGCTCCAAAATCCAATTGTCGATGCTTTCATCTCCCTGGATAAAAACAAAATAATTATTTCATAAAATGGAATTGGTAGAATCTTAACGTGGAATGCTGCGTCAACCCATATTTTATTGTTTGGGAATATATTCCGCTTTTTATTTGAATCGGACTAATTGAGTTTATGGCAAATTTCAGTTTGCCCCAAAGAGTTTATTGAATTTCTTTTTCTTTTCAGTTGGCCGCTCTCCATTGGCTATTCGACATGTTCCGTTTTGATAATGTGATACAATTTGGAGCAAAGTTTCTTTTTTCTTAAAAGTTTTATCCTTTTTTGATCATCTCTTCCTCGCTTGTCTGCCACTTCCCGGTCTATAAAACGACGCCTAAACTTCCTCGTTAAAGGGTCTCAAAGTTCTCGTTTAGACCCGCAGAGAGATGGAGATCGACTTGACGCCGAGGCTCTCGAAGAAATCGTACGGCGGGGACGGCGGCGCCTACTACGCCTGGTGCAGCGAGGAGCTCCCGATGCTCCGGGCCGCTAGCATTGGGGCGTCGAAGCTCGCGCTGGAGAAGCGCGGACTGTCGCTCCCGAGCTACTCCGACTCCGCTAAGGTTGCCTACGTCCTCCAAGGTGAAGCTTCTTGATTCCGTTGTTTTATCCCCTAATTTTTTCACTCTTGGTCGGTTTCTCCGTCATGTTTCGTGAGTAGTGATTAGATTGATCTGTCTGATGTCGGATGAAAAGAATCGATGATTCACTTGTTCTTTGGCGTTCCTGTAAATACGAGTCCTGTGATCCTTTCCCCGCTTTTATTTTCACTATCCAGTTATTGGCAGAGCGACTATGTGAGTTTCCATGGAAATTTTTTGAGTTATGGAGCACGAAACTATAGACTCAAGACCAATTAGGGTTCGTGATAGTTTTGTATTAGGGATGACCTACTATTGATGGATGCAAGCATATCATATGGATTTAGTGTTATTATTAGATCTGATTGGTTCTGTATTCTTGTTCAGAATCTGCATGCCTAAAAGTGTTTGATCCTTTATATTGATTTGATCCACTATTACTTCTTATTCAGAGTGCTTATGCATTCCTGTGGGTTCAATTTGCATTCCTCTGACGATTTTAGCCTTTAGATTGTATTTATCGAACGTTGTTTGTTCTGGTTGTTGTTATAATATATGATTATATCTCACTTTCATTTGATTGTGAAAGAGGTGTTAATTTGACTTAAAGTTCCTCTTGATTTTTGATTTAAACAATTAACTGCTAGTTTGTTTTCTCATGTGCATACAACAGACAAACAAACATATTTGAAGACGAGATGATCTTTTCTATTTCATCCCTCTCTATCACTTCAACTGTTGTTTTGTTTTTGAAAAATTAATAGCACAGCGCGAACCTCAGTTCACTAATGCAATATATTGTTACTTAGTAGCAGTTTAATAGTAGCGTAGTGAAGGCGATACAAAACCTCAGAAAGCATCACGACACAATTGCCTTTCCCTAACTACGGAAAAAAAAATGCCACCGATCACTTTGGCATGACAAAATAAAAGAACAATTTCAGTTCAGTATCATAGCTAACAATTTAACTGCTAGGAAGAATCAAATGCAGCTATGCATCTAGAAAGCATTTGAAAGAAACAACAATAATGGGTACCATTGAAATTTGCAGCGAAAGCCAGCAACTGTCATATAACTGAACTAACCCAGCACTTCGCAGTCAATCATGCCTAAATGTTTTTGACGCAAGGAAGTACTTGAAAGATCCTAGAAGTTATTCGGCCTAATATGTTTTTGATTAACAGGTATTGGAACTTTTGGGATTGTGCTTCCAGAGGCTACAAAGGAGAAGGTAATTGCGATAAAGAAGGGCGATGCTATTGCTCTTCCTTTTGGAGTTGTGACCTGGTGGTTCAATCCCAATGACACTGAACTTGTGGTACTCTTCCTCGGGGACACTTCGAAGGGCCACAAGGCTGGGCAATTCACCAATTTCCCCATCACTGGCACCAATGGCATCTTCACAGGCTTCACTACTGAATTTGTTAGTCGTGCTTGGGACCTAACTGAAGATGAGGCAATGAACCTTGTCAGCAGCCAAACCAATTCTGGTATTGTCAAGGTTAAGGATGGCCAAGCAATGCCTGAACCTTCACCGAAGGATAGAGAGGGCATAGTCCTCAACTGCGAGGAAGCACCTCTAGACGTGGACATCAAGAACGGTGGATGTGTTGTAGTCCTGAACACTAAGAATCTTCCACTGGTCGGACAGGTTGGCCTTGGTGCTGATCTCGTGAGGATCAATGGCCATGCCATGTGTTCCCCTGGATTCTCTTGTGATTCAGCTTACCAGGTGACTTATATCGTTAGAGGCAGCGGTCGTGTTCAGGTGGTCGGGGTTGACGGCAAGTGTGTTCTCAAGACACATGTGAAGGCTGGTTATCTCTTCATCGTGCCAAGGTTCTTTGTTGTATCAAAGATTGCTGATGCTGATGGAATGGAGTGGTTCTCTATCATATCCACACCTAAGTATATTTCTATCTCAACACTCCCATCTTCTTAAAAGAAACAAATTCGATATCATCTAACATCCACCTGTTTTTATGCAACTTTGCAGCCCTGTGTTCACTCATTTAGCCGGAAAGACTTCCGTGTGGAAGGCGATGTCCTCGGAGGTGTTGCAAGCTGCGTTCGACACCACCCCTGAGCTAGAGAAGCTGTTCAGATCTAAAAGGACTTCCGACGAAATCTTCTTCCCTCCCAATTAAGCTAGTAGTTAGTTTCTTGCGTCCAAATAAAGCTCAGTACAATTTGTGTTAAGCATTATGATAGACATCATTTGGTGTCTTAATCTACTATAAGGTCTGTTTTAGTGCAATAACGACCTTCTGATACTGTCTTTTTATTCATCTTCACCATGGTTAAAGCATTAGCTTTTAAAAATGTTTGTGCTCTCAGTCTCTCGTAATTTCCGATAGCGTCCAACAATAATCACCAAAGTAAAATTCTTGATTAATTTTATATGAAAAGGTTTTCTTCGGAGGCAAAGAAACAATTTGTCCCTAATTATCCTAAAAATCATGGCAAATAAATCGCATCGAAGTGATTAATTTCCTAAATCGATTTTAAAATATTGATCTAATTATGAACCGCGAACTAGACTCTACATCGGAAGCGAACCACGAACCAGACCGTCGGTCCAATTCCCACCGGGAACTTGAACCTGAAGCAATGGCCGTGCCGGAGGAGCAATCCTCGAGTGCGGCAGCGGCGGAAGAAGGTGGCCACTGTGCTCCGCCGCGATCAAATTTTTCAGCGTCGGCCCCGCTTGCATCACCGCCTCCAAAAACCGGCCTCGCTTCGGCAGAGGCTTCCTCGCCGCGAGGCTGGCTACGACCGCGGCGGCACCGTGGTCGTAGCCAGCATCGATGACGGCGCCAGAAAAAAGATGTTGCATTGGCAGCGGAAGAAGGCGGCCGCCTGCCTCTTCCGCCGTTGGCTCCGCTTGCACAGTCGCCTCCGTTAGTTGGCGTCGCTTTGGAAGACGCTTCCTCACGGCGAGGCTATCAACGCCCGGCATTGGCGGAGGAGGATTGGCCCACCGGGGTGGCAGAGGAGGAAGAAGGCGGCCATTGCGCTCCGCCGCCCTCAAATTTTTCATCGTCGGCCCTGCTTGCAGCACCGCCTCCAAGAGCCGGCCTTTCTCCGGTAGAGGCTTCTTCTCAGCGAGGCTATCGACCACGGCGGTGGCGTAGTCGTAGCTGACACCGACGGCGCCGCCAGAGAAAATCTGCGGCATTGTCGGAGGAAGAAGTCGTCCGCCCTGCTCCGCCGCCATCAAATCTTTGATCAATGGTCCCGCTTGCACCACGGCCACCAAGAACCGCCCTTTCTCCGGCAGAGGTTTGTTCGCTGCGAGGCTGTCGACCAAGAAGTCAGCATGATCATATCCGCTGACATCGACTTCGCTGCCAGAGAAAAGCTGGGGCATTGTCGGAGGAGGATTCCTCCTCTGGTATGGGGAAGGCGGAAGGAATCTACCGCCGTGCTCCTCGACCTTCAAATCCTTCATCGATGTTCCCGTTTGCTTCTTCCCGGAGAGGCCGTCGACCACGGCTGCGGCGACGACACGAGACAAAAGCTGCGGAGAATTCCACCGTGGGAACGATGGCTGGAGAAGGCGACCGCCGCGCTCTGCCGCCACCGATTCCGTCATCGTCGCCTCTCCAAGAACAGAGCAGCTTGCGGCTTCTTGATTTCTGTCATGTTCTGAAATTAAACGTGTACATCGTGAGAAAACTATATAACGCTGTGATATTTAATTTGGTTGTTCTAATTGGATTCTAATTGAAATACTTTTTTGGAAAAAATGTAATTAGATTTAAAAATCGAGATCTTTAAACACGGAATCCAATTTCGAAGTAAATAAGCATTTCAGTCCAAAGTAATGTTTAATTTCTTTAGAAGTTATTCGAGTGATTTGAACTTTTAACATCTTCAATTTCATATTGCATCTTCATGTTTAATCCTGCCATTAATTTATATTGACTTGTTGTACGCTTTATTTTCAAAGAAATTATATAAAGATTTAAGGAAAAATACTAAAATTGCGATTTATAGGTATATTTATTTTAAAATATTTTTGAGCTTTTATATTCTCTTATAGCTATCTATATATAAAATTTCACAATAAAATTGGATAACATCAATAAAAAAGAAGACTAAGGTATGCTTATATGACCCTAGGGTGCATTTGGTTGGTTATTCATCAATAATAAAAATCCTGTTTAATTTAGGTTAATGTTTCATCTTCGACCAGAGAAAACATAAAAAAAATAGAAAAAATATAATAAATGATAAAAAAAACATTTAAAAAATAAAAAGAAAATAAAAAATGTTAAAAAAAACTTAAACAATAAAAAAATAAAAAATAAAAAATAAAAAAGTAAAAAATAAAAATGCAAAAAAAATAAAAATAATAAAACGTAAAAAAATAAAAAACCAATAAAAAATGAAAAACGTAAAAAAAATTAAAAAAAGATAACAAAATAATTTTAAAAAACATATAAAAAAAAGTGTAAAAGAAAAAAAAAAAATATAGAGTTTAAATAATAATAAATATCATGTAAATTGGATTTTATAATTAAGGATAATATAGTAAATATTACATTAAGTTATTTATTAAAATCTATAAATAAATAAATTTTTGTTACGGTAGTTGAGTTGGAGTGTTATGTTTTATTTTTCATCATCTTGATTATTATTACCTACTAATCACATATATAAAGCACCCTAAAGCCACGCGACCAAACCCGAGTAGGGTTCCGACGAGGAGGAAGAAGAAATGGTGAATGATCAGGAGATGAGCTGAGCGGGTGGACGGAGCTCCTCCACTCGTCCACCAAGTCGTTGGAGCACGCCGGCCCTTCCTCCCATTTCCCCCCTCTCCAGGTACCCAATCTTCCCACTCACCCACACGCATAAGCGCACTCCTCTGACCATCTGAATCCTTTGGCTGTTTACTGGATCTTATTTGCAGCCGAACCTCGATCAATTGGAGTCGCTTTCCAAGAAGCTGAAATCAAAGACCCTCCGTGCGGAAGCCCCCTCTCAGTCCATCTCGGCCACCCGGCAATGACTGTTTCTGTGTCCTGCTTCCGGGAATTTAAGTCCTGAATTTGACAATTTTAGGTTCCGATTTTTTTGTGGTACCCCTCTTGAGCAGTTTACTTGCCCAGGAAGGGATAGATGCAGAACGGTTGGCTAGGGATCTGAAGTCTTTCGAGCTGAAGGTGAGTGGTATCCGATGGTTGACATTTGCACTTTTTGTTAAAATTTTTGTTGCCGGCTGATAGAGGGTTTGTTATACACGCGAGCTATATGGTTTGCCCATTGCTTCACTTTAGACAAAAAATGGAACTGGATAGAAACTCTGTTTTTTGACTGCATGAGTTATAATTAGTTGATCAAAATCTCATCTACTTCCTAACAAACTTCCTGAAACCAACAATCCCATAAATAACTTTTGGTGCATATGAATGTGACGTGCTGAAAGAGAAAACAACAAATGAATACATGCAGAAAACGATTTGAATTTTTATGAGATCATCATTAGACCGATTAGTGCTTTCACCTATTACCAACATGTTTATTAAACTTTGGTGCACAGCAGTTAGTGTTCATGAGCAATGCGGTTAGAAAATTGGGAAATAAACGGCTATACTGTAAATTGATCACTTCCTTACAGCAATAAGTGATTTGATTTCTATTTCTATTTTCATTTAAGTTAATTTGGATACCAAGTCATAGATTACAATTAATTGAGCATCATGTGACAACTGTATTGGGTCTTTCACATATTACTACAGCTTCAATCCACTTGATATATATGACGAACTGATAAGGAACTCTTTGTTTCTACTATTTTTATTTTTGTAGACAACATTTGTGAATGTCTTTCCTTCTGAGGCGACAAATGTTGACGAGTATTTGCAGCAGGTACCTCTTCTTCTTCTTCTTCTTCTTCTTCTTCTTCTCCTTTGATTTTCAGTGCCCACCTTGAAATCATAGGTGCAGGGTGCTGTAGATTGAGTACTAAATCATTATTGTTTGAGGGTTGAGGATGCCTTTCAGATCTGAACTTCATTCCACACAAGCATTTTTATACATTACCAATCATGCTGCAATATAGTTAATTCCTATACACTTCTTAGGAAATATGGATAATTGTTCATCCTTATTCAATTGTCCTCTTCACCCATTTGCTGTATGATTGTTTCTTTGTACAATGTTCTTAATATCTTGTTAAATGCAAACTAGATAGGTTATGCTACTTTTTTTGGTCGATTGATGATTATCACATTGACTTTCAGAAGCGCAGGATATGTTTGCTTGTGAGTTTTGCTTTCAATTTTTAACTACTTTTTCTGAAAGAGAATCTGAAAATTGAAAAGAAAAGTAAAATACTAGGACTGTTTTTGTCTTTTCAAATTCTATATGAAATAAAAATACATAGTGGATGACCAGCTATTCTAAAAAATAAGAAAAATTTATTTTATTTGATTTCAATATCATCCATTTCCTGAGATATTCCTACCTAACATATTCTCACGATTGGTTTTCCTTTATTGCAAACTGGTATTTTTTCTTGAAGAAAAAAAATCACATTCTAAGTTTCTTCTATCAAAAAAATTGCTTGAAATTTTCATTGTGGATATTCACATCCTTTTGGGTTACTATTTCAAAATATGTGAAACATTTTCATTCATTTTTGAGTTCTACATCAACCATTATCTTGAGAAGCTCTTGTCAAACATGTTTCATAATGGTTTTCCTCTTCTTAGTAA
>JBBMJZ010003358.1:0-11919 GCA_037833815.1 Zingiber zerumbet | reverse complement strand
GCACCCCCTTTAACAACACAGCCTTTAACAACAGTCTGAAATGGGCTACGACAACGGTGAAAAACCGTTGTTGTAAGACTTTTTTCTTGTAGTGAAGGGCAAGTACATAATTATTAAATATAATTATGTAAGAGATATTGTTGATAAGACAAAGATATTTCTTGAGTACATCCCTACATATGCTATGCTTATAGATCATTTTACTAAGTCATTGACTAAAGAGTCATTTCAAGGACATGTGAAGTCTTTGAGAGACTTTGAAGAATGTAACATATTATAAAGATAATAAGATATGTGAAATGTCATGATTTATTCAGTACATATGTCATTGTTACATTTTGGATAAAGTCTCGGTGAGCATGTCGATGGGTTAAGATTAGTCCACTCACATAGACAATTATCTCTATTTGTTAAGTATAAGTAATGGTAAGATCATACTTATGAGACAACTAATGAAGATATGAATGAAGACATACATGTAAGTTGGGGTCATTTTGATAGATGTATCAAGTTGAGATCATTTGTAAATTGATAATCATCAGAGTAAATGTACTTATTATTTACTGAATCTGCTGGAAGCTAAATTAGAATTTATAAGTTGAATTCAGAATTAGGCATTGGAAATGTCTAGATCAAAATATGTATGATGTTATTTTTTTTTTTAAAACTTATACTCTTTATTAGTAAAGAGAATTGTAGCATGTGATTCATACCACATATGTTATAGCAATAATAATAATAGTTAGAAAATGAATCTTTGTTTTGCTACTATGTGAGACCATATAGATTATGAGATAATCTCAGTTTTACCTATTTAGCTATTTACTTGAAATTTAATCAGAGTCTACTACTTTATCTTGTATCCTATACTATGGAACATGACTAAGAAAGCTATTGATTAAAATAAATGTATTCTAGCTAAAAAAGAAGATTTCAACGATTTATATCTTTAATATTTATTCATTTATTGACCAATTATATATATATTTTTGAGTATATAAAATATAATTGTGAATAATTACATTGATTGGAGATATTGAACATACACTCGACATAATAATAGTTGTGAGAGATTAAAGATGTTTATATTGATATAATGGTTTAATTAGGATAAATCCAAGATATTGATGCCTCCAATTTGTTTTATAAAGCGGTTATGTAAAGTGTAATAACTTTCTTAACTTTAATCGCTCAGTATATTTAGTGTCGTACAAAAATTTTTTTTTTTCCTAAAGTATGAATTAGATGTTTTAATATAGTCTAAGTGGCTTGATTTGGATGAATGGAAGAGGTTGGTAGTAGAAGACGTGGATGTGAGCAGTTTTTAAATTACCCACTTATCCCACACTTTACTCCTTTATAAATGAACGCCCGAGGAACAGCATGAGGCTGTTGACTGTGACTTTCTTTTTCTTGCAAGAGATAGAACATCCATTAAGAAAAAGGAATTTAACTCATGAAACTCTTGTAACGGCTCTTTCAACGACAAACACCAAGAACATGATCAACCAAAATATGCTGCAAAGGCTATCCAATCCCACTTGGATAATCATACTTTGTGTCACTTTATATAATTTTTTCTTCAAAAAAAAATATACACGTTTCAACGAAAAATTAAACCATGATACTCTTAATATCAACCTATGGTAGTAAAAGATGAAATCAACCACCTCAACGGCTCTATAAAGTCAACCCCATAATCATCTGTGAGGAACTAAATCGAAAAGCTATAGTTGGCTAATGCGGGGAGGACTTTTTTCCTTGGCTTTGTCGAGATTCGAACTCTTGCCTTGTGGTAGTAACTCTGCCCTACACTAACTAACTAAAAAAAAATGATTAACTAGATCAAGTAACGTCAAACCTTAGGTGACCGGTCAAATCTTGTGGAAATTTTTCATTGGCCGTTAGGGTAAATCAGGAAGTATTCGTCGGGCAGCCAAAAATCCAATATCTCTTTATTACAAATCTTATTTAGAAAAAAAATATCTAAAAATGTACCGTATTTAGAAATCGAATCGTAAATATTTAAGTGACAACTGAAGACCTTCTCACTGTACTCTAGCCTACAAGACCTTTTCATTGTACCCTAGCCTACGACTTTAAAATCCTCCTAGCACCATCCCACTGTATTATGCCGAGGCAATAATTTTATTCTATACTCCTATTAATTGTATTAATAGAATTAATCATATATTTCTTCTTGGTTAAATTAGATAGCGGTCTAATTTTTAAACATAGCAAAGAACATTTTTATACCATTTTTCATATAAAAATCTGTTTTTTCAGTAGTATTATATACAATTTTTATCCTTAAAAAACTTTTTTACCTCATTTTTATTCAAAATTATTATATGTTATGATAACTTTTTATTTAAAATATATATATATAAAGTTTTGATATCCTGCGCGCCTGCACAGTGTGCGACTGTAATTAAAAAAAATAATTATTTTTTTTAAAAAAAATTTATTTCTAGGGTTAAGGCTTTGGGTTATAGTTTTTAAGTTATTTTTTTTAGATTTTACCTCTAGGGTTCAGACTTCCCAATTAGGTTATATTGTTTGGTTTAAAAAAATTTTAAAATAAAATAAATTTAAGTATTTATTGAGTATTGTAATATGTTGAGGGGATATATTAATATATTAGAAATTTATATAAGGAAATGTTAATTTTTTTAATTGATTAAAATTTTATTTCTAGGGTTCAGGTTTTGGGTTATAATTCAAACCATTTTTTTTAAAGATTTTACCTTTATGGTTTAGACTTTCCAATTGGATTATAGTGTTTAGTAAAAAGGAAAATTAAAAATGAAATAAATTTAAGTATTTATGGAGTATTGTAATATGTTTAAGGGATATATTTATGTATTAGGAATTTATCTAAAAAATTATTAATTTTTTTAATACAAAATTAAAAAAAATTAAAAAAAAAAGCATGATATGCTGCGCGTACAGTCGCGCACTGCAGCGCAGCATATTAGTATCAGGAGTGTATATATATATATATATATATATATATTTCTAATAATTTTGAATATTTGAAAATTTTTCCAATGCATAAAACAAAGTTTTCACCTCTAACCTCGCGTTCCGTGCCCCACGCTGCTGCTCCACTTCTCAGACCTAGCTGTTCTTCTTCGTTTCCCCTCAACTCGGTCGGCCAGTGGAGTTCAGTTCTTCCCCGATCGCCTTCCAGATCGTCCGGCTGCAGATACCAGCATGGGAGAAATGGAGGATGGGTACAAGAGGGAGGAAAGCGTGGCCCTTTTGGTGATCGTAGTTCTCGCGACGCTGTCGCTGGCTTCCCTCTTCGTTGCCTTCAGCTACTACTGCTACATCAGCAGCAAGGTCTCCAAGCATCTCAAGTCCCTTAGTGAGCACAGAGCACCTCTGTTAGCTTCCTCTTCCATTCTCTTTCCTTTATGAGTTGATTTATTATCTCGGTTGTTGGATTTTCTTGATGTCCTAGAAGAAGGGAGGAACGAGGAGAAGGAAAAGGCGGCGCCTTTGCGGAGCGGCAGCGGTAGAGGCAACGGCAGTGGGGATGGCGGTGGCGATGTGCCGATTTTGGCGATTGACAGCGGGGTGCAGGTGTTCAGCTACAAGCAGCTCCATTCGGCCACCGGGGGTTTTGGGAAGGGAAATGTTGTCGGGCATGGGAGCTTTGGGGCTGTGTATAGGGGAGTGCTTGCTGATGGCCGGAAAGTGGCCGTCAAGCTCATGGATCGACCTGGGAAGCAAGGCGAGGAAGAGTTCAATACGGAGGTCTCTCTTTTGTTCATATCATCCCATCAGTTTACCGTAATGTTTGTCAATAATGTTGGGCTTTGAAATGTAGGTGGAGCTTCTGACCGGTATTCACTCTCCTCACCTCTTGACATTGGTCGGGCACTGCTCTGACAGCGGACACCGGCTTCTCGTCTATGAGTTTATGGCTAATGGTGGTCTTCAGGAACATCTATATCCTACAAAAGGTTATGCTTGTTTCACTTTCTTCAGTAGGGTTTCTGGGAGATTTAACTGACTTTTGATTAATTAGAGGAATCTACTATAATAATAGGGAAGCAATGTGTAATTCTATTCACGTATGTCATAAATTATTTATTATTCTAGCATTGCACAAAGCTCACTCTTACTGTGAACAGAATAAAGTTTTCTTGTAGTCCCAGCAACCAAGTAATTGTAGAAAGATTTTAGGATCCTACTCAATAACTAGCTCGTAAGTCTTACCTGCATAATATGTAATGTTTATTCTAAATGTTAATATTGTAGAAAACAATCTGCCTTCTGTGCTAGCAAAAGATTAAAAAGGACTGTGAAGAATCTGTGTCCTTTTAAAATTGAAGTTGACCATAATGTCATACGATTGCTTAATTTACTTCTGCTGCTACTTTGATTTCCAAACTAGAAATTTTTATTGTAGCTTGATTGTTAGGGATTGATTCATGACATAGGCTTCAGCTAAATGTGCACATATCTAAGTTTTGGCTAAAAGTGCAAAACATCTGGAGCTGTTGGTGCATCTTTCACCAAATTGGTTGTCAAACAATAGAGTAAATAAGAAATTAATCTCTGAAAAGGTCCCAAATCATATGTCTAGAAACTGACTTATACTTGATGCTTATCACAATTTGTTCTTGAGATTCTAGTAATTTTAAAAGTGATCCTCTCATAGACAGTTATGTTGTTTCAAAAAGGACATCATAGTTAGTGCTGTCTCTTTGCCACTAGGAACTGTTACAAACTCTTTTTTTCACTTTTGCATACTAAACCAATTACTTATTCCCACATAAAGGCATATCTTATCCTACAAAATTCATAATATATTTAAGTCAAAGATGGAAGCACATTGATTTTTGTTTTTACAGAAAATAACTTTGATTTGCTGTCAAACTAGTGTATCATGTTATAGCGCTCCTTTTTTCACTTGATCTTTGACCCAAAATGCTGAGACAAGCATTATGCTGTTTTTTTTTCTTAAATCTGTTTACAATGCAGCATCCTCTTATCTAGGCGTGCTTCCTTGCACATGAACTACAATTTCTGTGACTATGATCTTAAGAATTCCACATTTCATTTACCAACCTGATTCTAACGACCAATTCTAACCACCAGGTTCATGCGGTGGCATTTCAAAGTTGCAGTGGGATACTAGAATGCAAATAGCTCTTGATGCCGCAAAAGGTCTAGAATATCTTCATGAGCATGTCAGTCCACCTGTCATCCATAGGGATTTTAAAAGCAGCAACATTTTGTTGGATGACAACTTCCATGCCAAAGTTTCTGACTTTGGTTTGGCAAAGTTCGGTTCTGATAAAGCAGGTGGTCATGTTTCAACACGTATACTTGGCACACAAGGATATGTTGCTCCAGAGTACAAACCAGCTTTATCTCCTCAGTCATAATAATTATTTAAAAAATTCCGCTATGTCAAGGGTGTTCAATACATTCAATGACACAACACATAAAACAAATTAGTAGATTTAGTAATGCTGCATATAAAACAAGTTACTATTTTCATATGAATAGCTACTGTCTTCTCATACAGATATGCATTGTCTGGGCATTTAACAACAAAATCAGATGTGTACAGCTATGGGGTAGTTCTATTGGAACTGCTAACTGGTAGGGTCCCAGTAGACATGAATAGGCCATCAGGGGAAGGAATTCTTGTAGCCTGGGTAAGTACTTTTTTTTAAGGATGTGGAAAGCCTTACCACCACTCTTATTATCTTTTTTCTATTATTTATCCATTTTTGATGAATAAATCAAGTTAGAGTGATATGTGACCGATAGGGTTTGTGTTTCATATATTCATCCACTTATTTCTGTCTAGGTCAGTGAATCAAAATCTAGTTTGGTTTCTGAGAGCACATTTTTTATTTCACTGTGAATCTTGCATGTATATGTGATTTGGTTCCATGTGGAGACCTTAAAGAATATGCTTACTCAGAGTGCTGAAAAAGAATAAGATGAAAATGATGTCCAAATTCAACCTGTAGCAACAACGGAAAACAAAGATCTTTATTTTGTTTTGTACCTAAAACAAAAGGAAGTAATAAATCAATGCATTTGTTTGTGGCCATAGAAGAGTCGTTTGAGGTTGAGGTCTCCTGTATGGTATTAAAATAGCAATGGATATTATTATCAACTATAATTATCTAATATTTCAAGTACAGTTGGTATATTTGAAATACAATTCAAATATGGTTTGAGGGTGGAATCTAAAGCGCTAACCCAATATAATCTATAGTTTTCATAATTTCTTCCACCATAAATGTAAGAGATTTCCCTTTGATTACCAAAAGAGAAATAAAATTTAGTAGCTGGATCAAACGGAACAGTCAGGTATCGGATTCGATTTATTTTATCTTGCTTCTTATTCATTATTTGTAACAATTTTTTACTTAGGTGGTTGGAATTTATCTATTCCACATATATTTGTTCCTGAACTTTTTAAAATAAAAAAAGTTAGAACCTTTAGAATGACAATTAGTATCCTTATTACATTAGCTAATGCTTATTTAATTCTATTCATTTCAAGTGCAACAAGATGATTTTACCTGGGTTATTATAGGATGGAACAATTTATTATTTCACTTTTAGTAGAATGATTAAAATTTTTAATTTTCTTATGGAACATACATATCAATATGCAACTTTTCTTCCATTTCCAATTACTATGTCAATAGGATTGAGCTTCTGCTTATTCTGACGACAACAACAAATATTCATAGATGGGATTTTGCTAGTGTTTTATTCTTAAGTATATCTAGGAGATTCTTGGCCAATTTATTTATTCAATAAGTAAATTGAAGTTTTATCTAGCTATATCTATGGTCTTGGACCATCAATATTGTTTTTTTCCCCTTTAAGTTCAAATATTTAATTGATCCAATACTAGGAGTTATGGTTCTTATTTGTAGTAGTGACAGTTGTATGTCCCATGATCAAGGATATATGAGTTATTTTTTGGGATTAGTTAATTCTGTTATTTTGGTTGCCACAGGCTCTTCCTTATCTCAACGTCAGGGAGAAGGTAATAGAGATAATGGATCCAGCATTAGAAGGTCAGTACTCCATGAAGGATGCTGTTCAGGTAGCAGCCATTGCTGCAATGTGTGTGCAACCAGAGGCTGATTACCGGCCTTTAATGGCCGATGTTGTCCAGTCACTTGCTCCTCTGGTAAAGAACCGATCTTCTTCGAAGAAGATTTCCAGCTCATCCACTTCTCAATCATGCAAACCTGCGACAAAACCCGAGTATGATTAATATGAATTTTGTGCTCTAGATCAGAAACATTTGTCAGAATTTTGTAGCAGAATATGTAAGTTAACGTCTGGCTTCACTTTTGCTGCAGCAGAATGTTTAAACGTTGATGTTCCTTCAAAATGGAGCTTTAATTTCTGAGACTTCTAAATAAAATGATTGGTGTCAGTTTAAAAAAAGATGTTTACAGCTTAATGAACGTGTATTATGCATGTCAATTTGCACAGTTTATTGTATTTTTCTTATAGTAGGTATATGATCTTGTCTTAGACCTGCGGGCACGGTGAATGATTCATTGACCAGCAGAATACCTTTCTCTCTACGCATAAGCTTCTTCTTCCAACCTGTGCATAAGGAGACGAGTCAATAAAATGTCAGTGTCTAGAAACTAAGAGGAGTTTCTGGTGAAGGTCCTCCAAATCTCAAGTCAGTCACCATCCGAACGAGTGGATGAAGAACAGTCAGAACGTATGTGTGAGAGTAGAGTTGCAGATATCAGTGAGCGTACCTATCACGGAGAGAACTCCCTTTTTATATACCATCTTACAAAACTTTCGCAATCATGAGGTGGCAGAAATGCGTCAGAGTTTGTTAAGCAGTTCACCATAATCGTTCGAGGAATCTTTATTTTACCTATATGTATACTCCCTTTGTCGTTTATAACTTCTATTATTGTCAAGGTTGCTGAAGGAATATGCTATTATCATTATTATGCTAATGGGAGATATGATGGTCCATAAAGAAGTTTCCAGAAGAATATTCTCTGACACAAAGTTGTTATTATGATAAGTTGTAGGGATATTATTTGTTGAACATTATCCGGTCAACCCTTAAGTTTGCTGCCCTATTGAGATGATGTTGCCAATTGAATACAATCTGGTCGGTCCTTAAGTCAGCCGTTCTGTTAGGATGATGCCATTGATAATCCGACTTGTCCTTAAGCCGACCGCTATGTTAAAATGATGTTGTTGGCTGAATATGTCTCCACTGGTCTTTAAGCCGGTTGCCCTATTAGGCTGATGTAGTTTGTTAAATATGTCTCGGCCGGTCTTTAAGCCGGCTATCTGGTTAGGATGATATTATTTGCTAAGCATATATCGGTTGATCCTTAAGCTAGTCGTCTGGTTGAGACATTCAGTTGCATTTGTTGTGTGTTATGCATGTATCTCGACTGGTCCTTAATCCAACTGCCTCGTTATGCTGTTGTTCACTGAGTATATTCTTGCCAGTCTTTAAGTTGCTCTGTTATATTTTACGCAGCCTTGAGATATTTGTTTAAGAGTGATATAATGTCTCAGTTATGTTGAAATCCGCTCAAGAAATAATATAATGTCGTATGCTCCCTAGAAGTCCTATTGATAACATATGCTTTGCTGAAACCATGTCCGAGTGGTAATATGAGGATAGGTAGTGCAGGTCCGATTATCCTTTTCCCGCTTGGACTTAGAATGTGCTATTGAGAGATGCAACTACGTTCTGAGAAGTTCAGTTAGTATATTGGAACTACGTCATGCCATTGCCCGATTGAATTTTTATATGGTGAGGGTATGCATACTCGTTCGACTCTGACACTGGACGGATGCACATACACACTATCACTTATGATTGATATGTTGTGGAGTGACTTAGTTATTCCGACCGATATGTAAGACTGACCGGCTATAAGCTTGACCACCTTAAGATCTAGCCGCCCTTGAGACACTAGGCTCCCCGATTTGGTCAGCTTAAGGGCTGATCATCTTTCCCTGACCAAATTATAACTCAATTTGGTGGAAGCTAAGAAGCTTAGCATTAGCGATTTAATCAAAGCCGAATAAGGGGATTTTACTCCTTCTAGAGTATGACTGCCACCTTACATTGACTTTGATCACCCCATCACTTGGACTTTGACTGCCACGTTACCTTCTAGGTCCACTTATCACAACTCATATCACTATCATCATCTTCAAGTTTAGTCGAAGGAGATGTAGCCAACTGATTAGACTCGACTCATACTTTTGTCCGTTCAACCTTTTCACCAGACCATTTAGTAATTTACTCTTCCCCTTAAGTCTTTGGCACTTAGCGATTTTTTCAAAAACTGTCTATCCATATCCAGCTCATTTAGGTGAGGTTACTAAGGACGTGCGGAGAGGTACATGGTCAGAAGAATAATGTGGTTATCTCCATCATAAATGCCCGTTTATGGGTTGACGCCACGTGACTCTCCTTTTTGTTTTACAAAGCGGCTTCCATTGCATGTTACTTTGTATGACTCAATGTCACACCATCCTCGCAGATCAAAGGTTCATCGAGCCCTACCCATTTTGATCAAACGACTATGATTAAACGAGTCTTTATAAAAGCCCTAAACAGTCAACCCCCCAGCACTTTGCACTTCATCTTCTTTGACTTCTTTCATGACGAACCCTCCTCCTTAACCTTTTCTTCGCCCACTCCTTAAGAGATCTAGTAAGTCATTTTCTCTTCACCTTCCTTATGGCTCAAGAATCCTTCTCCCCCTAGTACACCTTTACCAGTTCGAGTTTTGATGATTCCGACAAAGATTTTCTCTACTCTAGATATGCAATTCCCAAGAATCATCATATTACTCTTCCTTTGCTAGAGGATTGTCCTCATCATCCCCCTCTTAACCACATCACCTTCTTTTCCAATTAGTTTGTAGCCGACCTTCTCTTTCCTATGCATCCCTTTTTATTGGAAGTTAATACTTCCATATCCCTTTACTATAGTTCATCCCAAATGCCTTTAGGTATATGTGTGGGATGTTCATGTGGTTTTGTTTATTCGACATTCCTCCTACTCCTTGCAATATTTATCTATTTTCTTACCCCCAAAAATCAAATCTAGAGGTTTTTCTTTTCCAGCCTCGACCAAAAGTGGTCTTCTTTGAAAAAATGTCATCTTCGAACAAAGGTTGAAAATCTCATTTCTTCTTCGTGGAAATGACCGATCCGACTACTTGGTCCACCAAATGACAATCCTCCTTTCCTCCTCTCCTTGACCTTAGAGAGTTTAAATGGGATCCTACTTTTGTTTCTTTCCTTCTCAAATTGAGCAACCAACATTTCCACATTCATATGTGGTTGAATGAAGACTTTCTTTATTTTTTCAGTTTGAGCACAATTCAAAAGAAGCTATCCTATTCTTTCGGTAAGTTTTAGTAATTTAATCCTTATATTATTACTGACTAAAGTGTTCTTTCATTTTGTGTATTGGATGTTATTTTGAAGTCCATGGTCGATGAAGAAATTGAATTAACCAAGAAAAAACTTGGTGCCAAGGAGCGAGAATTATTGGACAAACGAGGTCTTCCCCTAACCTCCCCATCCAAGGAGACTTCTGAAAGTCAGGCAGCGGAATCCATTGTGGTTATCATTTTTGGGGAGCTACCTCCTGATTCGCTCCCAGTATTGGAGGATCTTCCTTCAAAGAAAGACGTCTCTCTCAAGAAAAAATGCAAGGGGCGCAAACTTACTCTCGTCCTATCTCCTAAGAGGTGAGCCCCCTCCTTGGAAACATCTTATCTGCCTCTATCTTTAACCCAAGAAGAGCCCATCCGCAAGGAGGTGCAATCTTCTGAATGAACTTTATTTATTCTTCCTTCTATCAATCCAATTCTAGGGGCCAGTCCAACACACGAGATTCTTTCTCAACCAGGCAATCTCCTAGTGCCAACCTTTTTTGCATCTCCGCGTGCAAATACCACTACTGCCCCGGTGAATTGGACTTGTCAATTACCGGTTACCTTTGCTTTGCCCTCCCCCCAAGATGTGGTTGTTCCAACAGCCACCTCTTCACTTGCTGTCCCACTACTACTGGAGGGTCACCTTGGGCAGATGCAGAAAATCAGCTCAGCGAGCTTGCTCCTAAGGATTTGGCATACGAGTATTCCTACGAGCAAATCAAAGTAATGAATACTCACACTGATTTCTTTTCACCCATATTGAATACTCACATTGATGTCTGTCTTTCAGCGCTGGGCGATAAGTATGAGTGTGGCTCAACAACTGTACACCCTGGCTTAAGAAAACGACTTACTAAAGTAGTAGACTTCTAAGGCAGCTGCCACACATGCTTCTGGATGACTAAAGGAGCTGGAAGCTCAACTTTAAGAGGCTCAACAGCTAGCCAAAGCTGAACTTGAGAAAATGGCCAAGCTGAGGGCTGCCCTAAACGCCTCTGAAGTTTAACTTTAATTAGAAACAAGTCTTTGGACAGAAATGAAGATAAAGTTGGAGAAGATTGCAGAAATTGCCCATCTATTCGCCCAACTACAAGAATTAAAGGCTACTCATGTCACTAAGCTAGCAGTCAAAGAGTCCAAACTAATAACTTGTTAGGATGTATGCTAATAGCCTAGTTTTTTGTAAACATTTATTTTTGAAATAAAAATCATATTGGTCAAATGTCTGTGTTTATGATGAATGCAGTTGTTCATTTAATTTATATTGTAGATAACATGGTGTGTGGTGTCACACATAGAAGATTATGTTATCAGTCCCTTATAAATTATAAATAGTAGATCACGACCAAGATGGAAAGGAACAAACCATTGGAATGGTCGTAGTGTAATTAATATTAGTTTATCTTGACTATAAAATTACACTAGTACACTATGAGTGTATTGAGTAGGACCATTTGAGGTAGTT
>JBBMJZ010003350.1:0-11920 GCA_037833815.1 Zingiber zerumbet | reverse complement strand
AGCCTCGCTCCGAGTCATGCTAAACTGTATAATTGCAACACTAAATCTACCGAACCATGCTTTGAGTGACTGCTTGAGGCTATATAAAGATTTCCACAGGCAACACCAGAAGACTCCCCCTGAGCAACGAAACATGGAGGTTGCTCCATGTAGACTTCCTCGAGCAGGTCACTATGTAAGAATGCATTTTTGATGCCCAACTGATAAAGAGGCCAATGTCGAATCGCAGCAATGGAAAGGAATAGGTGCACAGAAGACATCTTAGCAACTGGAAAAAAAGTGTCCCCATAATCTAATCCGAAGATTTGGACTTTCACTGTATACACCCTCGACAACTAACAACTGACTTCCTAGGTGGTAGAGGAACGAGGTCCCAAGTCCCACTGCGCTGCAAGACACATTTCATCGAGCATAGCCTGTTTCCATCTCGGATGGACAAAGACATCACCTGCAGTCTTCGAAAGAGAAACATACGACAAGGAAGAAAGACAAGAATAGTAGGAAGGAGAAAGATGATGATAACTCAAAGAAACGTAATGAGGAGAAGGATTACGAGTGGAACGCATACCTTTCCGAAGTGCAATGGGAATATCAGACTCAGGAGATGAGATCGGAGGGAAAGGCGAAGGATGCGGCTCCAAAGATGTGTCTATGGCAGTGTCAGTGATAGGTGGTGGCAAAGCGGGACGAGGATGACACTGATAAACCTGCAAAGGAGGAGATGGTGCTGGAGGTGATAGAGACTCCCTTGGAGGATAAAAGATAGTTACTGATGCAGGTAGAGAAGGACAACACTGGGATGGAGATGCGTGAGGCCCAACAAATGGAACTGAATCAAAGAACGTGACATCATCAGAGATAAAATACCTACGGAGAGTAGAGGAATAACAGTTATACCCTTTCTGAGACCCTAAGGAATACACACTTATGAGACCGGGGTGAGAGTTTGTCAATGTCAGGATCAAGAGCTGAGCAAAACATGTAGAACCAAAGACACTAGGTGGTAAAGGATGAAGAGTCTGATGATGATAAAGTACTTGCTGAGGTATTTTACCTTGGAGAGTTTAGGAAGGCATGCGATTGTTGAGATAACACGCAGTAAGTACGGTGTCGCCCCAAAACTGATGAGGAACGTGAGAGTGGAGAAGAAGTGTCCGGGTGGTCTCAAGGAGATGACGATTCTTATGTTCCGCAACCCTATTCTATTGAGGGGTATGAGGGCAAGACGTGCAATGCAACAGAATATGGGATGCCAAGAAGGTACGAAACTGAGTAGATAAATACTTGTGTACATTATCACTTTGCAAAATTTGAAAAAAAATACCAAACTGAGTTTTGATTTCATAGAAAAAAGATTGAAAAATAGAAAACAACTTTGAAAGATCCTTCATCAGATACAACCAAGTACAATGGGAAAAATCGTCTATAAAAGTAACAAAATATCGTGATCCCAATGTAGAAGAAATATGACTCGGATCCCAAATATCAGAACGAACTAAAGTAAAAGGGGGCGTAGCCCGACTCACAGTGCGAGGAGAAAAAGAATTATGAATATGCTTTCCTAATTGACACGATTCACAAGACAAAGACTCTAAATGAGAAAGACTAGGATGTAATTGTCTCAACTTATCCAAACCTGGATGTCCCAACTGGGCATGAATAAGAAGCGGAGATGTCGCTATTGAACCAACAAGAGAGGGCTGGTGAAGCCGATATAGGTCATGAGACACATCCGAAGCCAATCATCCTCCCCGTACTCCGGTCCTGTAAGAAAATAGAAGTTTTAGTAAAAGAGATAACACAATCAAAGGACTGAGTAAGTTGACTTATTACATATAAATTAAAGGGAGCACCGGGAACATAAAGAACATTTTGGATAGAAAAAGATGGAGAAGGATGAACAATACCAACATCCTGGGACTGAGTTTGGGAACCATCGGCCATGGTGACAAAGGGTAAATAACCGAAAGTAGAGAGAGAAGAAAAAAGGAATTTATTACTCGTGATATAATCCGTGGATCTAGAGTCAAGAACCCAAGAACCCAAGGACCCAAAGAACGAGATATGCCAGTAAAGGAATTACCAGCGTGTGCGGCGACTGTAGTGGAATCTGAAGCTTGACGATCTTGGTACCACTTCAAAAAGTCATCATAGGAAGGCGATGGGGTCGGATCCGGTGGCAACTGCGCAGCGGAAGCCGAAGAAGCGACAGAGCTCTGAATGACCTGAGCAACGCGAGGAAGTCGACCATGTAGGCTCCAACACTTATCAGTCGTGTGTCCTGGTTGGTGGTAGTGATCACACCAAGGACCTCCTTTGCCACCCTTACGAGGTGGAGGTTTGTTGTTGTTTCGAGAGACCAAAGCTGACGAGTCACTAGGAATGGAAGGAGGCAACGTCAAGACTTTGGCAGGGACACGGAGGAGAGTCACCCAAGTACTGTCTATGGTAGCTTCTGGTGTTGCCCAGTATCTGATCACGAACATGAGAATAATCTGAGGACAGACCATATAAAGCCAGAGACATAAAAAAACTTCTTCCGATTTTCAAGCTCTACAACAGGAGTGGCCGCAGGTGGAAGTAGTTAATTGAAGTAAAAAAAAAGGCTAGAGACCGAACCTAGATAAGTTGGCATTGAATTCTTAATTTGATGGGCTCTGAGGATGGTCATGAGATCTTCACAAACTTGATAGAGTCGCCAAGAGGTGTTTGTAAAGAGTTATTGAGCCTATGTCCAAACATCTTTACAGGTTTTGTGAGTGCGAAAAATATCCTTAAGAGATGGATGGATGGTGGTTCGGATAATGCAACACAATTGGACGTTAACCTTTCCCCATAGAGGACGATCGGTGACTTGGACATCCTCTTTGGTTTGAGAGAGATGTGTCTCATAACCCTGTCCAACAAGCCAAAGCTCAATGTGAGAAGCCCAAGAAGAGTAGTTCTTACCATCCAACTGCTCAGAGGAGAGTGGTGCAGTAATGTGGTTCGTAAAGATCGAAATATCCGGCTTTGGAGTGCTGGAGATAGCCATTGATCAGCTCGGTGAAAGAGGACAGCAGCCTAACTCTTCGGTGACGTCGCAACACCTCAGAGACAGACACGGAGTTTCTCTCTGTTGTCGGACAGAGAATTAAGGGTTTGCTGTGACGCTGGAAAATTTAGGGTTTGCTGTGACGGCGCTAAAAAATTTAGGGTTTGCTGCGACGGCGCTGGAAAATTTAGGGTTGGCTGCTGCGACGCAAGGATATTCCACGTAGAAGGAAGAGCAGCGGCGGCTTGTGCTCGCGGTCGGGAAAGAGATGCCTCTGCTGACGCGCAAGGAAAGGAGGCGGTGACTTGTGCTTACAGGCAACGCGAGAGGGAGAAGCAAGCAACACGCGAGGGAGAGGCAGCAGCTTGTGCTCGCAGACGACGTGAGAGGGAGCGGTTTTCTCGAGGTCGAGGAGCATATCCTGGTTGCAGAGGTCAGCGTCGGCGTCAAACGCGACCACGGGGGAAGCGAGCGACGCGAGAGGGAGAAGAGAGATCGGGAGAGATTTGCTCCCGTTCAGGCGTGAATAATGGCGACAAGAATTGGTGGCGGTAACGGAAAAATTAGGATTTGCCTCTGATACCATGTTAAGAGAAAACCATGTATTAGACACTACGGAGTTATTAACTTATATAGAGAAGGATATATAGCATAATTACAATAATACCCCTAGTTATTATGTTTACAATATTCTAACAGTATTGACTAAATAGGTTTGTGAAGCATAAGAGAAATCCTGCAATATAATAAAAATTTAGAGGGAATTTTTATAGCACTCTCCAAAAATGCTTGAGTTCTAGGTGTACCTTATTGGGCCGTATAGTTTCAAAAAATATTTAATTCGACCATATGGTTTAGAAAGTTGAAGACAAATGTTGACCAAACAACAAAAAATTGACGGTAGCAATCTTTTCTAAAATAAAATACATGGATATTTGTACCATTTTGATAAATAACAAACAAAAAATTACATTGCAACAAATTTGAGTATTACAAAAAAACAAGGCAATTATAGATCATTTTCATTAGTTCTGTGACTAGTTCGTCCTGAAATTGCATGGGTAAATCATTGAGAATGCATTATTTTTGGATGCTTTACCTTTGCACATGCCAAATAAAAATAACTCTTTAATGATTTCTTTTTCCTCTACACAAATTAGAGAAACTAGTTGTCCTTACGTATCGTTTGCAGCCAAATATATTTTCTGGGGAAATTGAGGCAAAAAAAAATCCATATTCAATTTGGGAAAAACAAAAAACTGTACAGGTCAAAATAAAATTTACTCTATCGAATTATAACAGTAGGAAACACATGAAAATTCATTAGTTAATATATGCTAACCAATAAAATAAGTTCATCAAATAGTATAAGATCCAAGCACAGAATCACTGGCCTGATGCTACTAATAAATCAAACAAAAGTTATTATGCTATCTGTAGTGATGGCTACATTTACAAGCAGTGATGGCTGAACCAAATAGTTTGAAAAGATTGGTATGATAACCTATATCTTCTTTGGGTTCAAGGAAAAACTAGAAAATCAGTTTTACTAGACCCAATAGTCAGTAGTCAGAAGTCAGAAGTCATGTGGATTATGCATAACTTAAGAATATGGCCAAAAAAGGTCGAATTTTGTGACAAAAAATTTTGAACTAGACTTGGCTTTTTTTTCATTCAAGCATAACTGAAAAGTAGCATATTAATGCAAGAAATATATCACGAAGTAAAATGAAAAAAGTCACCTCAAATAGTATTTTCTTTTTTTCCAGTGAGTATGCGTGATATCTCAAGACCTCGACTGAATGCTTCATTGAACAGAATTCTAGTCTGCATTTCCTGGAACCCAGGCATCCAGGACATGAATGCTACTGGTGCCATTATGAACACTCCTAAAAGTATTTCATACAGACGAGCAATAGCAACCACACTACCCCATAGCACACTTGACTCTATGAATGGTTTGATCACTTGAGCAATCGAAATTAAACCCCAACCAGTTGGAATAAATGCCAATAGGCTTGTGAAGATATCAATTATCTCAAAGGAAGTAAACTCCAGTAACAAGACTATAACAAATACCACAAGGAGTATAACTGAAGCTTGGATGGTTCGGTATTTTATGTGTTTCTTTGCAGCATACTTGTCTCGAGCATAATCCATTAAGACAAAAGTCCCAACAGCCGCAACGACAAATATCCAGGAAAGCAGATAGACAGCAACACTTTGACTCCCGCTGGAAATTTTTAACTGATAGACAATTCCATATTGGAAAAAGAAATACCGAATATCTAGTACTATCTCCAATAGTTTTCCCCAGAGGCCAGTTGCCCGGAGATGATCATTTTCTTCACTCCACCATTTCTCCCAAGACTGCTCAGACGTTGTCGAAATCAGACAAGGATACCAAATCCAGTTCATGAAATCCTCAAAGTCATAGACAGTTTTTAACCAATCCAAGCCAGAAGGGTTAAAAACAAAGGGAGCCATGATCCATGATACCACCAGAAACCAGCTAGAAATTGTTAGTAATATATAAACAAAAGTGTTCTTTGCTACTGGGCTATATGAAGCATATGTTGTCAATATCACACCAAGCTCTATTGCTTTGATGAAATGACTACGTGCATATAGCCTATAATTCTCTGCAAATTTCTTGTGTTCCACCACAAAACCACGGCCTGTTGCCCTATATTTAGCACCGCCATGAAGGATTGTCCGCCCATAATAGTGAGCCTTCGTTCCCATGGAGAAGGTATAGAACATGGATGCAAGTTGGATCTGCATTTTCAGGAAATCCCAAATTGAAGGTAGAAATCCGTGCTCAAGGGAGTTTTCTATAATCATGGGCAGGGCAGTGAAAAGTCCAAGCTGGATAACAAACTGCTGGTTTAGAATAGTACCTAGAGCTGCATTATTAGTCGAGTCAGCAGTGTTTTTGATGGAATTCTCCAGACCACTAAGAGCCATATAAAGACGTCCCCAAACAAATGCATAGACAGTCAGTACCACCATCATGGTGTTGAAGTAGAACCCCACAGTTGTGTAGAAGAAGGAGAGCATTCGGAAGAAGTCCAACCTATGGCCCAACCTATAAACATCTCTGCTTAAGGTCTGTTCACCATTTCCACTGGAAACCTTGGCTTCAAACATAGAAATCTGGTTCAAGCCTACATCTCGCCCTTTACCTACCTGTATATACTCATGATGGGTTACATTGCCACGACGGAGTGTACAATTAAAACCTGCAAATATGTCTTCACTGATGTTTATGACCCTAGAAGCTTTACTAATGCCACCTCGACTAAGAAACCAAAGACGATCAAAGACATCAGGATGCCCATAATGCATTCGGACCTTCAATGGGTTTGCTAGCACCCTCTGTCCAAGTGTAACAAAGCTTGTCTCTTGTGCAGACATGAACCAAGCAAGGGAGGAGACTGAACCAGTAAATACATGTTCTCGGACACCCAAGATTGTTGGTCTCCGAGCACCATAGGTGTGGGAGTACTCCTCCAACAGGTTGCGCATCTTGAGGGTCTCCTCAAAGTAATTATCTTGGTTCATGTCAATCGTCTGCACTGCATCACCCCTCGTGAAGATGAGGGCATGGTTCTGGTTCTCTGGCTTGCCTTCTCCAAGCTTCAGTGGTCCAGGCAACCTGACCCGGTATATCTCCACCTCTTTCTCCAGTTGTTGATCATATTTTACAAGAACGGAGTAATACTGTATTTCATCCCTACCTGACTTTACTTCATCAACATAGGCCACTCGGAGAGCTTCATTTTTTTTCATTAAATATAAAATATCACTGGCACGTGCATCATTCTTATCTTTCTGGCTTCCATAAATCTGGCAAGCAAGCACATAAGTATATTTCATCATAGCAGTCCCATGTTCGTGGCCTTTAAATAACAAACTGACCCTACTACCAGTTCTGCTAAATTTTTGTCGCTTTGACTCACCCCCGTCCTGCAAACCATTCAAATTACTATTCCTCCTTGAGAAACCAGGTGATGTTAATATTGTTGCTCCTTTCTCTATATCAATCTCAGAAGCAGAATCAAGGAAGGCTAGCATTTTAAGAGCTCTGTAGTAGTACATCATTCCTCGTACAGTGCGTGACAATGTTTGACCCCTATATGAGACCCAAAGCCGAAGATCTCTACACCTTTTATTCCAGAGCTCCTCTTCATCAACCATACCTTCCCGACGCATACGTTCCAAAAAATTCGCCCACTCATCTTCATAAACTTTCTGCAAATAGAAAATGATAGATATGCCATCTTCAGTTTCAATCTGAAGCTGCTCTTTGCTGTAAAGAACTTCCTCATTGTAATATGGAGTCAAAACGCTAAATGCCTGCATCTTATCCACCCGAGGAGCTCGAGGCATGTTCATGAACAATGAGTTGCTAAAAAAAGCAATACGCCTTCGAGCCTCAAGATTCTTTGGGACATTATGCATGGAATCTTTTGATGTAAGAATTGTCTGCAACCTTCTTACCTGCCTGTAAAAGTTCTCGTCTTGCTCATCAGGCAAAACGACCACATTCTCAAAGAGCAGACCGCCTGAGCCCCTTGGTGCCAAGCCTGATGCTTTAAGTTGTTCTTTGGTCTTCTTTATTTGGGGAAAGTCACGGGTAGCTATGTCATAGAGGGTTTGTAATATGTTGACAGCCTTGTCCTTATTTTGTTTCACCAATGTGTCCAGTAGGATGACCAGTTGGTCAAAGATATTCTGCAGAACAAGAGTATTGAATTCGATTGTGAATTTCTCTGCCTGGATCCAACCATCAAACTCATCAAACAATCGGGCAATGATAGCATGTTCTTCAGTTCCTTCTATGATTATATGCATCAGCAGGTACTTAATACTATCATAGGCCTCAATGACAGCACAGCGTCTGTACTCATTTTTGCTAATCTGACGCCAATGTTGCCTGTCATCAACCTTCCATTCCATTGCCTGGCTCAGTGCAAGCAGAAGTTCGTTGCAGAGTAGAATGCATGGCCACCTGATCACCCGGATATTCCAAATGTGTGGCGGCAGCTCAAGAAGCTCAACCTCATGATCACTTATAATATCCTCCTCTCTGAATGTCTGAATGATCTCATTCCATATCAATGCAAATCTGCTTGGACCCACTTGATTTGATTCAATCTTTTTGTATGGCTGCCCTAACCCATACCTTAGCTTCAGCCGATTGACAGCATCTCTGAATCTGTTCTGCAATGAACCACGTCCATGGCTTTGCTGTTCCTCATACAGCAGATTGAACTTCAATGCACTAGCAAAGAACTGGAACCTCAATCTAAATTGATGCACATCACGAATCTCTCCAAGGTGAGAGAACAGGCCCACTAGTGCTCCAACAAAGGAAGAGAAGATGGAGTACCATATCTGGATATCCATCAGATAGATTAGAACTATCGGAAGCCACAGGATGACCACACCAAACCGGTTGGTCCGACTGAAGAACTCGTGCCATTCATACTGTACATTTGGGAGGTCAATCAATGCTTTTGTCGGAGCAACCATCGGCCTGATCTGAAGGAAGTAGCTGAAGGTGAACTTGGCAATAAGCACCATAATCCAGAAGCATGAATACTTCAGGTTATCCACCAAACATTCTCTGAGCCCTCTGCCAACAAAGATGCGGCTTTGGAACCACCAAGTGAGCACATAGAGAATGCTCCAATTAGTTTTCTCTATGAAATTCCGGACCCAGGGGAGGATGAAAAGGAGGATAGCGAGAAGCTCCGGGAGGATGAACATGATGGCAGCCTCCAGAAAGTTCACAATCCGCTGATTCGCAGCCTGTGACCACCGTCTGTCTCGGTCTCTCTGGTCCCAAATTTGAGCGTACAGGACGGAGAATGCCACAGTCCACGCGATGGCTACGAAGCTCTTGAGCACCATACGCGCTCCGAGGAGCTTGGTCTCGCGAGTCACAAGGCTGTACTGGGTGCCAGCATCTAGAATGGACTGGAGGAGGCGGAGGCCAGCCCAGGTGATGAAGATGGTAAGGAGATGGACCTGGTCGTTCCGGGTCTGCAGGTTCTGCCACGGGAACGTCTCACCGCCCCATGCCACAATGACAGCGGCCTGGAAAAAAAGGATGAGCATAACCCACAAGCGGTCGAAGCTGCGAAATACGTTCCAAAAGGAACGCTGCTCTACGAAACCTGTCTTCCCAACGCGATCCTTATTGGGCGGAATGACAAAGAAATTCGAGGAGCGATCGGGCGGCCAGTGGAGGCGCTCGAAGCAGTTGCTAATCCAGAAGAACTCGTTAATGTCGTCGTAATTGCGCCAGGCGGAGTGGGGGGCGGTGCCATTGCGGCTGGCATCGACTTCTCCCTTGATGGTCTGGTAGATAGGCACCACGACACGGTTGAGAAAAGCATTCTCGCCGGTAATGGCTGGGAGGGCTTGCTGACCCGTGGCGTTGTCGATGTGACCCTCCAGGATGTGGCCGAGGTCACCAGCCATGTTGTGGTAGATATAGCAGAGGCACTCAGGAAGAAAACGGAGGTTGGCTGCCTCGCCCCACACGAGGAGGTAGAGAGCGACGTATAGAAGCTCGCGGCGGGGGTCAGAGCCGCTGCGAATCCAAACGTTGGACTTGCGCCCGAGGTAGGAGCACCAGGATGTGTAGTTATGGAGGAGCTTCTTACGAAGGCTGCGGACGACGCGAACATCGAGGTCGAGCTCGTTCTGCGGAAGCGGGAGGCGCATCTGAGCGTTGGCTAGGAGGAGCACGAGGTGCTCCCGCTGGTTGCGGACGTTGTCGCGCTGGAACCCGAAGAAGAACCCGAGCCAATCGAGAAGGTCGAGACCAGCGTGCCAGGGGACGAAGGGCGGCGTCCGGAGTTCCCCCACTGTGAGCAGCGCAGACATGGCGGCGCGCACCTCCGGGTAGCGGAGGCAGGGGTGGTCGGCGAGAAGGTCGTGGATAGGGATGATGTTGTAGACGCCTTCCTCGCTGTCGCTCCCACCACGGACGCCGCCACCGGCGGAGAAGGGAGGCAGCGTAGGGGGGCCATGGTTAGTGGTCGGGTCGGGGCGGGCGGCGCGTTGGCGATTTCTCATGAGGGCATCCGATCTGCGGGCAGCTTTCCCCTCTTTCTCCTCTCTCTCAATCTTCTCCTTCGCTGATGGACACTGAACACGGAATCTTTTCAAGCTCTCAGAGACACAGACCAAAACTTATTATATCTTAATTTAAAAAATATTTTCAAAAAAGGAAAAAAAAAAACATTTTGAGTAAGTAGGAAATTGTCCTATATTTAAAAACAAAAAGGAATTAAATTAGCAGGAGTTCATCCTCAAAACTCCACACGATTGAGTAAAGTGCCATAATTTTCCTGCATTTTTTCCTCCCTCGTTTTTTTTAATGCGGAGATTATTTTGTCATTTATATCACCACCGCAGCCTTAAAGCAATAAAGAATCGGCGTGCAGTGGGACCTACTTTCGTCCGGGCTCCTGCTCGAGGCTTCTATATTTGTGCGTGCTTGTTTAAAATTGCTGTCACTTTCTTTCTCACTGGAATACCCCGCTTAGCAAATTTCTGCGAGGACAGGTGGGCAAGGCCACAAGATGGCATGTATTTTTTTTTTATTAAAAGACCATTGATTTTAATAAATATTAAAAAACAATTAAGTCTGTTTTTATTTTTAAGATATTATTATTTTAAATTGTTATAACACTAAAACTATTTTATATTGTAATAATCTTTACTAAAATATTATAGTAATATTTAGTAAATTTTAATTATATTGTAGTAAATGTTTATCAAGTTCATAATGTTTAAATAATCATCGGAGATAAAAAGGAGATCCAACTAAGGATGAGATAAAATAGAAAAGATTAATTCATATAGAGGTCAAAGTCAAGAAAAGTCAAAAAATGTTATTCATAAAGTAGACAAGTTAGCCAAACGACTAAGTTATGGTCAGATGGACTGTACTCCCGGATGGGCGAGCAAGGCCAAGCGAACAGCATAAGGTTACTAGATAAACAAATAATACATCCCCCAGCCCCCCGTCTCTTCCGAACGAGTAGCATATCCAGTGGGGGGAGGAGTCCTCCGGTACGAGAAAGCTAAGTGAAAAGAGAATGTCCTGATCAACACAACCAAGTAGGGCATGTCCCGCCTGAGCGGCCACCAAGCGGTCTACAGCAGGACCTATTTACGTATCTCCTCGTATCCTTTTAGAGATTTGTGTCGCTAATAATAGAGCATGTTCCGCAAACGAATCAAGCTGTCACATCAGGGATTTGCATGTTTGCTTAAGAAAAGGTGTCAAAGACACTTTTAGACTTGTTTTTTCCTAAGACGCTTGAGAAAATGTGCGCACATTTTGAGGTGCGTGTGCAAACACTACAGTAACATTATAAAAAGATGTTTCCATCTACCAGCGAAGATATGCACAACTTTATTATTTCATATGCTCTTTGTTATCGCAATCTAATTACTCTCCATTTCACCGGAAACTAGCTTGAGCGTCGAAGGACCAACGCTGGGAATCTTTTCCCAACCTAGTACTAACACCTCTCGTCTTCACTTCATCCATCTTCAAGTCATATCCCCAGTTTATCATTTTCTCCGCTTTCATGCATAAAAAAAATTTAATCAATACCAAAGTAATTTTAACTAAAATTATTTATAATATTTTAAAACATGATATAGTATTTTAGTTAAAGATGAAAAAAAAAGTAGAATAGGATTTTTTTTATTATTTTTACCTCAGTCAAAACCTACATTTTGTTGGTGCAACCTTAGGTCAAGGTTGACCTGGTTGACTTGACTCGAGTTGACCTGACTCGAGTTATATTTTGATGTTTGACGAGAATAGAAAAGTTCTATTCTGATGTTTGACGA